>JAFIRS010003972.1:0-17500 GCA_018342105.1 Gonioctena quinquepunctata | reverse complement strand
GCGTACACTTGCTAAACACACAATAATGGAGAGATTATAACGCGTATGACTTGGTTAGCACAATAGTAAAGAGAGGTTATAATGCGTACTTGCTAAAAATACATAAGCATTTATTATTGTCTGTATAAAATCTCTACTTACCTAACTCCATCAGCAATATCCGGAACTTGTGCAGAAACACTGTCAGGATTCATTATTGTTATTATTTTTTATTATTTATTATGTACAAAAAACCTGTATACACTCCACAAAAATAATCGTCGCGACACCACACTGTTCAATGTGAAATAGAAAGACGAAACGAAAATAACTGGCTTGCTTTCTATGAGAGAGAGAGAGAGAGAGAGAGTGAGAGAGAGAGAGAGAGAGACAGACAGACAGAGAAACACGCGCACGCCATAGCGAAAGTCTCGTTACAACTTTTGGTCTTAATTTATTCCGTCTAGCCCTCTTTCGCAACGCGCGATAAGGAACTACGTTCCAATAAAAAAAAATATTTTTATCTAAAAAATTAAAAAATAATTTAAGGGGTGGACTACCCTTAACATTTAGGGGGATGAAAAATAGATGTTGTCCGATTCGCAGACCTAACCGATATGCACACAAAATTTCATGGGAATCGGTCGAGCCATTTCGTAGGAGTTTAATTACAAACAACACCGTTTCACGAGAATTTTATATATTAGATATCTATCTATATATATATATATATATATATATATATATATATATATATATAAATATTTGGAAGTCAATAGTGATCCCACCAACAGAGATAATGTTAATATTCAAAAGTTATATTTCTGGAGAAGATGATATTTTAGTTTCATGGTACTGTGTAATTTTTTCTCTTGTGGGAAATATTCCATTTCAATGAATTGTAGTTTCAGTTCATTCAACCAGTGCTCGCAAATGCACAAAAACACAGAATATAGTTTGTTTTCAATGAACACATCTCTTTTGTTTCAGCCTGGATAGGGAGCAACCATTTTCATTCCAACTGGGCGTGGGACAAGTTATCAAAGGATGGGATCAAGGCTTAGTTGATATGTGCGTTGGTGAGAAAAGGAAACTGACGATTCCACCGAATTTAGGATATGGAGATGCGGGCGCAGGAAATGTTATTCCTGGTAAAGCCACACTCAACTTCGACGTTGAACTGATTCATATTGGGGAAGCTCAACAGACCACTACGAATGTCTTCAAGGAAATCGATTTCAATAAGGACAATCAGCTAAGCCGCGAAGAAGTAAGAATATTTGTAAATATTTTTCATACTCATAAAGAAACATTTTACTGATAGAATGAATGGTGTACCCAATACTCATTTGTTTAAACTCCGCAAATTCCTTCCGAGCAATGAAAAAGTTTATATAATAATATAATGCAGATTACATCAGGTTCGCACTCGGGTTCGCATAAATAAAAAACTTAGCTGAATATTGTAAAAATAATATATTTCAGCTGTTTTCAGAGTTGAACAATGCTCAAAGATGAAATCTATTTAGGGGACAAGAGAAATAATAAACTTTGTTTTAGGTTTTTACATAGACGAATAATACAGAAATACAGTTGATGCCATCAGGTTGTCAATTCGAATTTTTTTTATTCATCATTATCACTCCGGCATGATTTTGTTTGTTGGTAGTTATTATTACTCAGATGGAAGGTATAATCATAACATTGTAACTGTTCTTTGTCGTTATCTCTACTTGTTAGGAGTATGCAAATTTTCCAATCCAATTGATTCGTGTTTGTATTTTAACAGTGGTGAATCGATTGGAAGTGTGCAAAAACAATTCAGTAGTTTTATCAAACTATAATATTTCACAGGTTGGCTCATTTAGAAGCAAGTTGTAATGTAGCCGGGGTTTTTCATTTCATATCTAGTCTGATATTTGATTGTAGGATGTTCAAGGATTGCAGTGATCAGACAAACCAAAATAGGATACATTTAGTGAGAAAAAAAATCATCACAATGAATTGCTCAGTTCTATATATTCTTCTAATATTATATGTTGCATATTTTTCACGCCCAGTTAATGATAAGATGAATGAATGCGTTGAAACAGGGGGAATTCATATGCATGCATGCGTGAAATCAAATATGATAAATAATCGCATGCTTATATAGGCCCAACCAATAACTTCTTTGACTAATCTCCCCAAAAAATTTATTGAAATGTAATATGGCAGCTCATTTGTCTATAACTTCCGTGCCAGACTTAAAAATATTAATAAATCCTACCATCCCCAAATCGAAAAAGGTTTGCATAAATAAAAAACTTCCTTAGCTGAATATTGTAAAAATAATATTTTGCAGCTGCATTCAGAGTTAAATAATGTTCAAAAATGAAATCCATATCTCTTTAGGAGACAAGACACTCTGTTTTAGGTTTAAACATAGACGAGTAATACAGCAATACAGTTCATGCTATCAGGTTGTCAATTCGAATTTTGAAAATTTTTCATTATCACGCCAGCATGATTTTGTTTGTTGGAAGTTATTATTACTTAGATGGAAGTTATAATCATAACATTTCACAGGTTGGCTCATTTAGAAACAAGTTGTTATGTAGCCGAGGTTTTTCATTCCATATCTAGTCTGATATTTCATTGTAGGATATTCAAGGATTGCAGTGATCAGATAAAGCAAAATAGAATACATGTAGTGAGAAAAAAAAACATCACAATGAATTGCTCAGTTCTATATACTCTTCTAATATTATATGTTGCATATTTTTCACGCCCAGTTAATGATAAGAAAATCCTGATGTTTCTAGGTAATTTGAGACTCGTCCAGCATTTTCTACCACGTGACTGCGTGACTCAGCGTCGGAGAAAAAAGACATTTAGTCGTCGTTCCGGAAAATGAAGGATCGGACATGTATTCATCGGGAAAAAAAGGTGATTCAGATACAGTGTCATACGCACTATTTCAGTAGTGAACTATTATTGATTCATTCAATTGTCAGAATGAATTATTGTGTTGTTTTCGTGAAGTGTGAGTACCCGGCGTAAATTAGTTGAGTATTTCAATAAACACGAACTCCAGATTCGTAGCAATATTCCTGTTCAGCTGCATATGGGACACTATGGTATTACTCGAATTTACTCACGCGCACTATTTCACGTCCAACTAATTCTTTCCTTTTTTTTCTATCACTTCTTTGAATGCCATATGAGAGCATATTCTGACCAAAGGAAGTTTTGGGCATTTTATTCAAAAAGTATTATATGGAAAAATTATATTACTATAACAAAATACCAGATTATTCAGAGATTAATAGTTTCTCAGATCAGGTCTCCACTGATAAGACGTATTGATTTGGCCCTTCAATAATTGAGTTGCCTAACTTGCAAAAGACGAAAACTAAAAAGGAAGGGAATATCAAATAATACTTATGCCTCAATGAAAAGGCATTTATTTGATATATGGTATTCATTTGACCGATGGCATTCATTCGACAGATGTGTTTTCTTTCTACTGATTTCATAGGGATTGACACGAAACACATATCCGTAACTAGGTGTCAGAAGTGAGGATCTCAGTGACTTCTTGAGAACAATTAACGGTGAATACGAGAAACACACCATACGGCGTAATGGAGGCCATATTGGAAATTATCATGCAGTATTTTGGCGAGCAAAGCCAAGAGGAGGAATAACGATGACAGAGAAAAAAACGAGATAAGAAGAAACGTCGACTGAGAGAAACGCAGGAGAAGGTAAAACGACGAAAATGAGAGAAACAAACGGAAAAGGAACAACGAGAGCAATAAGAAACAATTTTCGAGCAGATGTTCCAGAAAACCAAGGGGAAAATCGTAGAAGGATGAAGTTCACGCACTACGAGAAGAAACAAAGAAACAGGTTACTGCGGTACGAGAAGAAGCAAGAAAAAGTTAGCACGGTCCGAGAAGGAGCACAGAAATAAGTGTGAGCGGTGGGAGAAGTGAATGAGAAAACAATACAGCACTTGGAAAAATTCGAAAAGGAAGCTCCATGACCACCGACTTCTGTTGGGCAGTCGCCATGGTAAACAGTTTGAAGCTGTGGATGCAGGCCAGTGGATGGGACAATGAAGAAAATTTGTTGCACATATAGTGTCTTTGAGAGGACCATCCCGGAAGACCATCCCGGAAGACCAGCATCGCAAATATGGAGATATGATTGCTGCTCTGGAATTAAGTTATGGCGACCACCATCGAGAACAGTTGGAAATACAAGCGCAGGAATCTGGTGAAAGTCTGCAGAAGTTTGAAGCAGACATGTAGAGGCTGATCCAGCTGGCCTAACCTGAGGCACCGGGGGATTTTAAAGAACAGTTGGCAAGTATTCATTGACGGATTGAGAGATATTGAAATACAAAGGACCCCTGAGGTTAACACACTTTGAGAAACGCAATGAAACTTTGTTTCGTTCCTTGGAAGTGAAAGCAGCTTTCAACACCTCAGGGCCGAAAGTTAAAGAGCGGTATTGATCGATGAACCTCCTCAGGAAGAGACATGAAGTGACAGTATGGGACAAATGCTCAGCAGAACACTGGATGAACTGGAACCCAAGGATAACAGCGCAAGCAATCAATTAAGAGAAAACTATTTCGGATGTAGTAAAAGAAGACACTTCCAAAGAGATTTCAAGGTGAGGTTACCACCACGTTCGTCACGTTCGAAGGACACCCACATGTTCCTACTCACATACGTGGACAGACTCGTTTAGAGAATCAAGATAAAACTGTTTCCAATGTCGTAGGAGCGGACATATTCATATAGATTGCAGTGTCAAATTACCACCACGTTCGTCATCATCTTGGAACACCTCAACGTGCCTACTCGTCGATGAGGACTGAAACATCTGGTGAGTTTTCGGGCAGCTACCAAGAAACTGGACCAGCCAATACATCGGGAAGCATCCTGGCTAGTGACAGCAAAGCTCCCAGGGTCGTCCAAGTCAACAGGGTCAGAAGAACCACTGGTAATCCGCTCATCAGAGAAAAAATTAAACAGTCCCATTCTAATACCGATACCTCATTCAGAACACCGTATCGAAGAGCGACTGAGCATAGCAGATACCATGCAGGAGTCGTAAATATCGGATGGACGACATTATACACTGAAGACGAATGGACTACCACACACATGAGACAAAACCAGAAACCGATCCAACCATTGGAGAAAATGGAACTGGTGAACCCTCCTGGGGGATATTTTGGACAGAGATCCCATTTTCAAGGCAATGTGGGCATAGTGGGATTCTCTGGTTGTCAAAAATACCTTTCCTAAACGGGTACGTGAGTCAGCTTATGGGGGGTTGTCAATTGGTTTCGCCCAGGAAGAGGATAAGTGAAGTTTTGAAGGAAATTAATGAGAGTAAATAATCAGGAGGACATCTGGGAGATCTTGGATAAAATCGGGCAGAGATTCTCCTAGATTCATTGTCGAGACAGACTGGAAAGCTGGTGCAGGAGATGTCCAGAGTGCGGAGCTACTAAAGGTCCCAAAACAAGATCCAGAGGCGAAATGAAGAAATACAACGTAGGTGCACCATTTGAACGGACCGCCATTGATGTAGCTAGACCAGGGAAGGGATATCGAGTTGAAATTTTTAACAAGACCAGAACCGCTTTCCACCCGCAGTCTGATGGCATGGTGAAAAGATTCAACCATACTATGTAAGAACATTTTTGAGGGTTGTGAAAAAAAGGAGGACTGAGGCAGAATCCACAATTTCTGATGGCATACAGAGCAGCTGTTTGTGAAGCTTACCTCGGCTAGCATTATCATCGGAAGGGAACTTCCATTCCCCTGTGACTTCGTACTCGGATCATCGAGCAACCAAGAGATAGAGTCATAGGACTATGCAGATAAACTGAGGGATAGCATATTGGAAATTCATGAAATAGTTTGGAAGAGCTTAATAATGGCAAAGTGACAGGATGAAACATCCGTTTCGGAAAGGACCGTACGAAGTGAAGAAGAAAATCAACGACGTGGTTTAAAGAATCCAGCGCAGTCCTAGAATTAACATGAAAGTTACTCTTCTGGAAAGACTGAAGCACTATCACGGTGAAACGATGGCTTTTTATTGGGACGATCAAAATTAGAAGGAGGGGGCACTATCACTAGTACAATACACCACTGCCTATTGTTTGTGTCTGATCAGCGGGAAATCTCAAGCATGTAGCATGACCGACCGCTGACGTAACAGAAAGGTCGAGTGTTTTCTAAGTAATTCGAGGAAGTTTGCCGACTTCTCTAGCATTTTCTGCCACGTGACTGATAACTAATGTAATACAGCATCAGGAGCGAAGAGACAGTATAGTACAGCTATTAATCAAGAAGGAAACATGATTCAGATACTGTGTCGTACGCATTATTTAAGTACCGAACCGTGATTGATTTATTTGTCAGAGTGGATTCTTGTGTTCTTTCTGTAAAGTGCGAATAAATTAACCATAATTGGTCGAGTATTTCAATGGACACTAACACTCCTGATTCGTAACAGTATTCCTGTTCTGCTATATATCAGACAATATGGTATTTCTTGCACGATTTCACTCACTACAAACCAGCTAATTCCCTACAATTTTCCGTTTTCGCATCTCATCCAAAATATATTATATGGAAAATAGTTTCATTTCACTGCTTTAAATTTTGGATTCATCTGTGTTATATCACTATAACGAAATACACGATTATTTGGAGATCACTAGTTTTTCAGAATGGGTCTCCACATATAAAACGTTACTTTAGTTAATTTGGCACTTCAGTTATTCAGTTGTCTAACTTTCAAAAGACAAAAACCAGAAAGAATATCAAATAAAACTTATGCTTCGATGAGAAGGTAACATGTATGCCATATTATTTATTTAACAGATGTATTTCTTCTCTAATTAATTCACAGGGATAGCTGAAAGGAGAAAATCAAAACAATAATATTGTGCTGAATGCTCCCAGAATTTAAATCATGAGAATAGAAATCTGACGGATAGTATATAAAATGAAAAACGCGTAAGTTGGAGTCTATTCAAATGTGTTACATATATGAAATCTTATTCCAATGGAAGAGCTTGGTCCTTGAATCCTCGAAATCATTGGTAGACTGATTTTATTGTGGAATCTGTTATTGGGTAAATGAATTGAATAGATATGTTTATTGTGAAATATCTGGAGAAATCTTCAATTATGAAATGCAATAACGTATCGGTAAAGTTTAACTGATTTACGCTCCCCAAAAATATTCTTACAATAATGTTCTAAATTGGAAATTAACGAAAAAAATCTGGAAAATGTGTCTGAAGAAATCTGTGGATTTTATACAAATAGGTAAACCAAGAGCATATTTATTTGTTCAAATGTCAACAATATATATTCATATCGAAAACAAAACCCTCCGTGTTTGTATAAGAATCAATTATATGGAATCTGCTTATAAACTACTACCTCAATCCATTTGAATTTCAAATAGAATATTGAGCAAGATTTAGGCATGAGGTCGACGACAAATAGACACATTCACACACATACACCGACAATGTTATTATTTTTTATATTGAAAGTGGTATATCGATTCGACCAAAATCTCAGTTTCAATATTCTTAACGATTACGATACTTTCATTATGATCGTTAATAGTAGTGAAGAGGGTGACATTTTCTTTGACATATAAATTGCCGATTATTATTTCCAAAATAAGAAGCACCATTTAATGACATTACAATAAATGATGGTTGGTTCTTCGTAGAAAATTAATTGTTTTATACTTCCGAAAGAGTTGGAAGTGGATGGAAAATCAAATAAAACCTAGAAAACCTATTGTACACTTGAGTATTATTGAGTTAGAGAGTCATTAAAAATATAAGTAGGAAAATAAAAATAAAATATTTCAAAACCTTCTTGGATCTATAGATTTTACTAGTGAAATATCCAAAGCCAAATCAACAGCAAAATCAAACACTTTGTGATGAGAGGGGTTGAAGAAATCGTTCTTTCAGACTGAATTCAGTGCTCATGAAAACTAACCTAATTTAAAAAATACATACCGGAAGAAAAGTTATAGAGATGAACTGCTTGGATGTCATGCACAACTCATATTTTTCGATGTCTCAAATTTCCTAGGGGAAAATAATATGATTGCAATCAATGCAGGTGAAGCACGATTCACAAGAGGTACTGATGGATGTACACAATTAAATTGAAAAAAACCTTGAATTGAAGAAGTAGTAAAAAACTTAAAGAATAAACAGAGCACCGGTTATGACGAGTAATCAATCTTCCTTTTTAAAGATAACATAGCAAATCTGAAAAAAAAGTTATTTCCGTTTTCAAGAAAAGAAACAAAAAATCACCCAACAACTATCGGCCAATTTCATTACTACCCGTACTTTAAAAAAATACCAGAAACGGCTAAAACGAGGAAAAAAATATACTTTCAGAATCGTAATTCGTCTTTCGTGAGGGACTAAATACCTCCGATGCAATACAATATCTTATATGGAATATACATAAAGAGTCTGAACTACATCCAATCGCCATTATTTGCGACCTCATGAAAGCATTTGATTCTGTTGATTTCTGTATTATTCTTGAAAAACTCTATTTCTACGGGTTCAGGGGAATCTCATTTGAATGGTTACTATCATATCTACAAGGGAGAAAACTATATGTAGAACTGAAAGAGATCGTCTCACAGGAAATTGAAATATTGAAAACCCTACCTGCCAATGTGAATTGTGGTGTGCCCCTGGGCTCAATTCTCGGACCAGTACTGTTTCTTATATTCGTAAATGATATAGTGCAAAGTTACCCGGAATTAAGTTCTACATTCTTGGCAGATGACACCAATATTATCATCAAAAAACAAACTTTATGTCAAAAATCATGTCAGGAAATATTTGACAACTTATCTGACATGGTTTTCTGTTAATTAATCACAACACTTTCAATATGCTATTTCAACCGAGTTCTACATTACCTGGTTTCATTACAAATGGTGATATTAAATTTCTTGGATTGAAAATTGATTGTGTACTCAAATGGAATCTATACATATAAAAATCTGGGACAAAAAGCAGGAAAATCTGTCTATCATGCCTCCTTCCACAGCATCATGCAATATGGTTTAGAGTTCTGGAGAAATTCGAGCCATGCTGGAAGTACCTTTATCATTCAAAAAAAGCCCTGGGGTTGCTTTGTAGGGTAAATAGACAAGACTCATACAGGGAATATTTCAAAATATTGAAGATAATGACCCTAACTAATGTATACATTCACAATATTTCTGTAGCAATCTTCAAAGGGAAAAAAATAACCCATTCTCACCTCCACAATCATAATAAACGTCATAAGAACCACTTTCTTTTCCTAAATTTTAATCCCAGTATGAGTAGAAATAATATATTTTACACGGGCACAAGAATCTATTAATGTTTACCACTTCATATATCCAATTCAACAAGCATTTTCAAGCGTAAGTAAAAACATCTGCTTTCAAATTATGTATTTTACAACTTGGATGAATTTTTCCAAATGTTCAAAATTTTCAATTTTAGAAGTATTTAGTTACTTACTTTCATTTATAGCATTCAATATAATTAGTCTTGAAGTACACCCACACATATTTTCCGCACCCACGTATATATGATAATGGAAATAAAACTGCTTCATTCATTTATTGAATGATTTGGCAAAAGATGCAAAATGGCTATACAATCTAGAAACAGAAGATAATGATATCAACGTAGATCATGCATTTTTTCTTCCACTTTTCTTTTATTGTATGATTTCTCTTTTTCTATGTTGTGTCTGTTTTTGATGTATTGATTTATATATATTTTTATTGTGGATTTCTCAGTTCACAGAAAAATCTTTCTATCCAATATTCAATTGAGAATGTTTCCCTTTTCGATATTGATATCCTTTATTCAAGATAATTCGCTGAATGATAAAACAGATTCAATCGAATCATCGGTTGATTCGAATACTGGTATTTTCCTGGAAAATACGGTCTGTTTGGCTGGAGCCAATATTTTTCGTGTTCTGTATTTAATTAATTTTGTCGTGGATTAACATCTGGATGAATTGCTTTCAGTTGAGCGAGTACCTCAAGAAACAAATGGTTGAAGCTGAAGGAGGAGCGCCAAGTGAAGAGGTCAAAAAAATGATGGCCGAACACGACACGCTTGTAGAGGAAATTTTCCAACATGAAGACCAAGATAAAAATGGTTTTATATCCCATTCTGAATTTTCCGGTCCTAAGCATGATGAGTTGTAAACTTCGAGCAAAACAATTCATGACAAAATGGTTATTCATGGTTGACTGCCTTCTTTTCATAAAATATTTCCATTGTAATATTTACTCAGTTGATTAAGTGATTGGCAAATAATTTATCAACCAGGAATCTCCATCATTATGTAAATAATTCATTTTCTGTAAGATATAGGTTTGAAGAAACATTTGTTATTATTATTATATATAGAACATTCATAATAAAAGTTTTTTTCAAAAAGTTCATTATCGATCATTTTCTTACTTTTTCGAGCCAATCAAATAATTTACGTCCATGAAAGACAACCATTGAAAGAGGGGAAACCTAATTGAATCATTTTCATGTCTGTAAATGTATATCTATGAAAAAATATTGGAACCTAATTCATTCTGGGATATTTTGCGGCCAATAAATAGTTCATTCAAAAATTATTCGATACATTTTTCGTGTTGGATGACCGAATAATATTATTCTTCATGAATTCAAAGCGCATGAAAATATGATGATGCATTTAATTATTGGTTCTAACTAATTCTCTGTGGAGATATTCATTCTAATTTTGTTTTTTCGGTACAATAACTCACTTTACTCAAAATGAAATCAATTTACAATTACTTGCAATTGTAGAGCAATAAGAAAATACTTTCCTCCCATGAGTACACGTTATTATAAATTGAAAAAATATTTGATTGGCAGTCATTTGTATTCTAAAGATATCCTTACAGAAAAAAACTGTATTGGAGGATAATTCTCTACACACAGCTGACGTTCCGGAAACTACATCTTTCCCTGTTGGCAGAGAACAAAATATTTCACCATGCTAATTGTTTTTCATTTTGCATGTATTGAATAATACAACTGGGTTCATAAGAACTAATTATATTGGGTAGGTATTCATACCAAAATATTAATGCTGGTAAAAGTTCTACCATATAACTGCACATGTAGCCGGAATTGCTATCTACTGAAATTTCAGTCACTGTATAGGTTCATACAATACGTCCGAATTTTTCAGTCCAGTAAATGAAAAATCGAAATAGAAATCACAAAGATTACTGAATTCAACTCTTTCAATATGGTTCGAATGACATTTGTATCATCGCTACTTGATATTGAAGCACAAACCTGAAAAAATATATAATTAAGAATGTTTCCCTTTTCAATAAACCTCCCAAGAGGTCATCTTGATTGATGGAAGAAGTGTTTGAAGTTTATCTTCAAGTCGCAGATGATTACACATCTGATTTTTCCAAGCAAATACTATGTGAGATACTGCAATTGTATTATTGTTCGAGTTTGTTGTTTAATTCCTTTGTTCTTTGTTCAATTTTCCGAGCATTTTCATATAATATTATCGCAATAAGACTTCATTTTTACTTTAGAGTTGTAGTATTCGAATCAGTAGCTTTTGATTAGTTCTTAAAAGATATATTAGCCATAATTAACACTGTCAGTTCCTGGATGCAAGATACAACGTATCACACCCTGCTCTGCTCAATAACACAATAAACAAAGGTTGAAAGAGCAGTAGCTGTACGAAGTTGTGATAGATTTAGTATCCTAGGTTGATCTACTATTGTTCTAAAAGTGATGAAAATACATTGTGTTTGCTTGAATATACATTTGTATATGCGGAATTTCAAACTGATTCCTTTAGAAATGATAAGAGACAGTCTGTGGAATTATTAATCGAAATTAAAGCAGAACTGCGTACACCGAAATGTAGGTATATTTGTTTATGGGATACTATATTTACATTTCACTAGACTCATTTTAGAAAATGATTTGATATTATATTTATTTATTTATTATATATATATATATATATATATACAGTGAGGACGTAAAAAGTCCTCCCCCCCCCTTTAACTTTTGAACGGAACAAGCTGTCGAGGTCGGGTAAAATTCAGGTAAAAAGGTACCACTTTGACCACTTTTTGGCATAAAAATGATTGTGGTCACATGGTCTAGTGTCAAGAGGACAGCATCGACTTTTTTTTCAATGTAAAGGGGGGTCACGTGGTCCTGGTTTTGAAGACCTTCCCATTCTCTATCCGACACCGCTTCGTTTGTGAAAATCGGCCAAGCCGTTTCAAACTGACAAGCGTTTGAAATTTGCTTCAAATATTTCACGAATAAATTAAAAACCTAAATAACTTTTAATTGCAACCGAATTTTAAGTGACAATTGCAACTATTTTAACAAGTGCTCGAAATATTCACCGTTCACGTCTTGACAGAAAAAAAGTCGGTTGTGAAATTCATTCCGAACGTTATTAAATGTTTCCGGGGTAATACTGTAACACACATCTGTTATTCGGTCCATAAGTTCCTGGAGTGACTGTAGCTGCGTGACGTACACCTTAGATTTTATGTACCCCCACAGAAAAAGTCCATAGGTGTCATATCAGGTGACCTAGCTGGCCATTCGATGGGGCCACGTCGGCCTATCCACCGTCCCGGAAAATTCTCGTCAAGCCATTCTCGGACAGGTTTGTAGTAGTGAGGGGGTGCACCATCTTGTTGAAAGGAACATCCATGGTAAATTCATTTGGGTTTGCCCCAACTACTTCTTGAATACTGTGATGGATCTGATTTTGAAGCATATTTAAATACAGATGCCCAGTTTAATTTTCTGCCATAAATATTGGACCTATGATATGGTCACCCAAAATACCAGCCCATACATTGATCTTTTCTGGAGTTTGAGTATGATCCTTTCGAAAAACGTGCGGATTTACGTCTGACCAATAAAGCACATTCTGTCTATTTACTGTTCCATTTAGATAAAACGTACTTTCATCACTAAAACAAATAGAGTTAATGTAACCGGGATTTTGGGTTATGCGGTCAGACATGTACTCACAAAACTGCAGTCTTCTATCCGGATCGTCTTCTGTTAATCGATGCAAAATTTCTAATTTATATGGGTGAAATTTGTGTTTTTTAAGATATTTTTTCAGAGTGATCGTAGATACGTCACAAGCCGTAGCTACCGTTTTCGTTGTTTGTTGCGGATTATTAACAACAGCTGCCAGAACGTCGATTTGCTGTTCTTCTGAAATAGATTTTCTTCCAGATCCTTTTTCCCTCGTTACGCAACCAGTACTTAGAAATTTACTAACCAATTCCCTTAAGTAGGTACGAGATATTGGATTATTTGGGAAGCGCTCATTAAATATTCTTTCTGCTTCATGGTAATTAAATTGCTTCGGTTTTTTCTTCTAAAGGACGAGAACGAGGCATTTGAAATTTATAAAGAAATGCTGAAACCTATGACAACTGTCAAAAGTATCGATATGATTAACGTCACTATTAGACTGAGATTGAAATGAAATGCTATTTGGAGTCTCCAGCAAAATAACTGAGGTATAAAAAAATTAAACAAAAAGCACATTTTAAAGTACAAATAATATGCGAACCTTTTTCACCACAAAAAATCTACTTTTCGACCAGAATCAGTAACGGAGTTGAAATTCTGCTGCAATTAATAGTTAAACTAATTTATTTGTAAAATATTTGAAGCAAATTTCAAACGCTTGTCAGTTTGAAACGAAGCGGTGTTGAATAGAGAATCGGAAGGCCTTCAAAACCAGGACCCCCCTTTACATTAAAAAAAAAAAAAGTTGATGGTTCCCTCTTGACACTAGACCACGTGACCACAATCATTTGTATGCCAAAAAGTGGTTCCTTTTCACCTGAATTTTACCCGACCTCGACAGCTTGTTCCGTTCAAAAGTTAAGGGGGGGAGGAGGACTTTTTACGTCCTCACTGTGTATATATATATATATATATATATATATATATATATATATATATATATATATATATATATATATATACAGAGTGGCCACTTTTTTAATGGGATTGTATTGGTAACTTTCAAACCATAAGAGTTAGAAGGTCGGTCAAATGGAGAAAAAGTTGCATTCATAGAAGCATTGTCAAGCAGTTCAAACAAATCGAGATTATCAGGGCCGGTTATTGAGATATCATAAGAAAAGTAAATTCTGTCATTTTGATTTTTCTTTTTTTCCCACTTTATTTCGAATATTATCAAAAAATGTCACGAAAGTTTTTTATTTGACAGTAAATTTTCCTCATTTTGACAAAATCAGATTTTGTATCCAACGTTTCGTACGCTCTGGGCCACCCTCAACCTCATTTTTTTCAATACGGACCTGCATATTTTATGACACTTTTCGGAATAACTTTGAACGCTGAATTCAACGATATATCATACAATGTCATTCAAAGTTGATTTTCAGGTGATTTTGACCCTTATCCAAATTTCTTTGGGTCGGATCTGTATTACATTTAGGTACCTTTAGTTTAATTAACAACATGCAATACATTCCGATAAAAAAATCAACTTACTCATCTTCAACTGAATGGTACGTAACAGAATCAAAGCAAGAAACAAGTAATAATTATTTACAAATTTCAAGAGGCGAAAAACCTAATTCATAATAGTTAAACGAAACTATCATTTAATGAAAGAAAAATCAAATGATTATTCGAAAGTAAATGATGAACATTAATGAAGTAAGTGTTCGAAATGTCCACCATTTTGTAAAATGCATTTTTCGGTTCTGGAACCCATACTTCTTATACATTTGCTTATTTCGTCTCCTTGAATACCTTCCAATACATTCTCAATCTTTTCGCGAGGAATCATTATTGTTGGATTTGTCATTTGTTCCGTTGAAACAAATTACAGAATCGAACTTTATTTTGAGATCATTACGATATAATTTTTGCAAGGTATTCAAATTTAAAATCATTGTATTCGCGTCTCTTGACTATTTTATTAACAGCAGTTTTTGTTAAATTGCATTCACTGGCCACAGTTCTCGATTTTTTTTCTGGGTTCAATTGAATTTGGGTCAGAACATTGATATCGTTGATAGACTTGTTTTTTCTTACATACACACAACTCTAGGTTTATTGAATGTATTATTTTCAAGTAGTAGGCCGTGGATGAAAAAGAACATAACAAGAAATGTCATATTATTTGTCACTTCGTTTATTATTGTGTCCCAAGAACTTGTCATTAAATACTTTTCTGAGTAATTTCAATTTAACTTATTCGATATGGTAAGATACACAAATGAAGAGGAGAGAGATATGTACGAAGTGTACATAAAACTAGATAGAAATTCGTTCAAAGCACAACAAAGGTATGGTGAATTATATCCTGAAAGAACAACACCAAATATTAAAATGTTTCGACGTTTATCTACAACGTTACTTGCACATAATTCATTCAACAAACCTAGAGGTCCTTATGTACGACGAAACGAGCCCATCAATGACATCAATGTTCTGGCCCAAATTCGAATGAATCCAGGAATAGGATCGAGATCTATGGCCAGTGAATGCAATTTATCAAAAAGTGCTGTTAATAAAATACTCAAGAGACACGGATACCATGACTATAAACCAAGCCGTGCAAAAACTATGTCGCAATGATCCTGAGAGAAGGTTGCAATTCTGTAATTGGTTTCAACGGAAGGTGCGGAATAACAACAATTTTGCGCACAATATCATTTTGGGAGACGAAACGACATTCACAAATTCTGGCATGTTCAATCGAAGGAACAAACATTTTTATGCCACAGAAAATCCTCACTCAATTCATGAAGTTAGACATCAATATCTTTTTTCTTTGAACATATGGTGCGGTTTGTTGAATAATAAATTACTGGGACCCTATTTTATTGACAGCAACCTAACCGTAGCAAAATATGTAGAAATTATAGAAGAAATGTTGGATGATATTCCTATACGGTATCGGCGTAATAGTCCATGGTTCCAATAAGACGGATGTGGTCCACACAACTCAAGAATAGTCACAGACTATCTAAATCGAACTTTTCTCGATTCATGGATTGGAACAAGAGGTCCAGTAGCATGGCCTGCCAGATCTCCGGATTTGAATCCGCTGGATTTTTATTTGTGGGGATATCTCAGAAATAAAATTTATGATACTACGAACCCGACAATAGAGATTCTTCGCGAGAAGATTGAGAATGTATTGGAAGGTATTCAAGGAGACGAAATAAGCAAATGTATAAGAAGTATGGGTTCCAGAATCGCAAAGTGCATTTTACAAAATGGTGGACATTTCGAACACTTACTTCATTAATGTTCATCATTTACTTTCGAATAATCATTTGATTTTTCTTTCATTAAATGATAGTTTCGTTTAATTTTTATGAATTAGGTTTTTCACCTCTTGAAATTTGTAAATAATTATTACTTGTTTCTTGCTTTGATTCTGTTACGTTCCATTCAGTTGAAGATGAGTAACTTGATTTTTTTATCGAAATGTATTGCATGTTGTTAATTAAACTAAAGGTACCTAAATGTAATACAGATCCGACCCAAAGAAATTTGGATAAGGGTCAAAATCACCTGAAAATCAACTTTGAATGACATTGTATGATATATCGTTGAATTCAGCGTTAAAAGTTATTTCGAAAAGTGTCATAAAATATGCAGGTCCGTATTGAAAAAAATGAGGTTGAGGGTGGCCCAGAGCGTACGAAACGTTGGATACGAAATCTGATTATGTCAAATTGAGGATAATTCACTGTTAAATAAAAAACTCCTGTGACATTTTTTGATAATATTCGAAATAAAGTGGGGAAAAAAGAAAAATCAAAATGACAGAATTTACTTTTCTTATGATATCACAATAACCGGCCCTGATAACCTCGATTTGTTTGAATTGCTTGACAATGCTTCTATGAATGCAACTTTTTCTCCATTTGACCGAGGTTCTAACTCTTATGGTTTAAAAGTTACCAATACAATCCCATTAAAAAAGTGGCCACTCTGTATATATATATATATATATATATATATATATATATATTAATATATTTCTTCAATTTCTTACCACATATATATATATATATATATATATATATATATATATATCTTTATATATATATATATATATATATATAAAGAAAAAGAAATTTGTGGCATAATGGACAGATTATTCAATTAAAGAAAAGAAGCATCCTCAAGCGAGACTCGAACTGGCAACCTTAGGCTTTCCGGACCTACGCTTTTCCCATTGAGCTATCAAGGCTATAAGAATCGACACACACTCGTGAACACTTAACTTCCTTTAATTTAATGTGAATGTTGGAATGAATCGAAAAATCGACCGTACTTATCAGTGGCCGTCGAGACCCGGTACCCATTCTCCCAAACATC
>JAFIRS010003971.1:0-106070 GCA_018342105.1 Gonioctena quinquepunctata | reverse complement strand
TGGGATTTTTTGAAAATTTGGCATGAAGATTTTTTTTGGGGCCCAAAATATGCACTTCCCAAAGGGGACTTTAAAGGATGTTGGAATATTGTATTTGTTCTTCTGTGGCATTTCATTTGTATGCCTACTGAGAGGTATTGGGGTCAAAAAAAATGTTAGCGATGTGGATGTTCTTTCTAGACATAAATAGTTAAAGATATTAAAACATGTTTGCCCAGTTTCATAATGGTTCTGAAAATTTTTTCTAATACGTCATTTCACAGAACAAAAGAAAAAAATTTCATGAATTGAATCTTAAAATATTTATTTTTTTTGACCCCTCACCTTCAACTATTTATTTAATTTTGTATTCCTTCATTTTAAAACCAATACCTCCTATTTTACCGGACAAAACAACATTCTTATATTTTAATAACAAATTAAACCAACATCACTCATTATAATAAAAACCAATGTCAAATGCCTATCCACTCATTTACTGCTTTCTTTTTAAAATTCCCGCCATGTTCGTTTTGGCCATTCAGTGTGGTAACCCCGGATAAATCTTGAACAACACTGGACTGTATGCACTGGGAATACGGGAAAATATAACCTAAAAACATACAATGTGTTTTTTTTTGATGGGGTTTCGAATCTGTAATGACATGTTAGTTTTCAGATTATGGGGGTTGGAAAAAAAAAAACAATTCCTCATTTTTTCCAACAAATTTTTGGTTGAATATTTTTCTAAATAAAATTTCAACTTCTTTTTTCTAGACATACAATTGAAATTATATATTAAAAAATATCTAATCATTTCCAATTATCGGGGTGAAAAATTGGTGGTTAGTATATTTCACCCGAATTTTTCATGAATGAAATCTCAATTTCAGTCCCCTAAAAATAAAAGCCTTGGATTAAAAAAAAACTTTATTTTTATTTTTCAACATCAACACTATCATCCTAACCATTTTAGATTACATGATGAACATCAAAATAGAGATGCATTCCTGGTGGTATAAAAATTTAAGAAAAAACTCCATTTCAAATAGAATGTCCCAAAAAAATAAAAAGGCTTCAAAAATAATCTCAAAAAATTGGGGGAAAGTTCTTTTTTGGTTTAAACAAAGGGACATCCTGAAAATTGCCACCTCCGGCCGGATTTGCTGTTCTATAAATATTATATTCAAAATCAGAACATCGCCCCGTGGATGTCTAGTGTCTCAAAATCTCCCCTTTTAACATCTGAGATGTTTTTTATCGCTGGGATATAAATATTTTTTTAGACTTTTTCCAAAAGGGGTTCCCTAAAAATCTGAATGAAATTACATTTGTTGTTTGAGGGGTTTCAAGTGTTATATGCTTTTTATAAGTCTGGCGTAGCAGTGCCTGTAATATCCGGGGCTTTTCGTGTGTTTTGCGCCTCTGAAGTCCCAGATCAAAAAATGGGTGATTAAAGGGGTCATATGGGGCGGTGGCTGGTCAGGTTGACGGGAAACTTATCGATATCTGAAGCCCCAAACAAAGTCGGGCGCGCTGGGTTCTTGGATGGGCGACCCCAGCAAGGAAGGTGCGCGTTAAAATCCCTCCTGGCGTGGTAGCATATTCGCCCCTTTTGAGCCGCGGATAAGACTATAGATATGCCGTGCTTCGGAGGGGACTTTAAGATGGCGGCCCCGAGTTTGCGTTTTCAGGTCGCAGAAATGGCCCGACTTTAAAATGCAAAAAAAAAAAGGCGACATTGGCTTTGCGTAGGGCATCCTTGAATTTCCGTTTGTACCAATGCTCCTCTCTATGAGAATGCTTGCATTATCAGAATTCGATGGTCAGCTCCTCTCGATTTCGCCCACGTTGAGTACATTTTGCTAATTTCGGTTCTATTATCAGGTTTAGTGAAGAAGCTTCATAAAGTACTGATACAAAATGTAGAATACGCCCCTGCGTTGTTTGTCTCAAGCGGACCTTTGACCTACATTCTCCAAACAACCGTTTGGTTTTTCCGATGACTTCATGGAACCATCGGGATCATTCCAGGGATAGCTCGACTAATTTGGAAGCTAGGAACGAGTTTATATAATTAGTGCGAAAAACGGAAACGGCAGTTTTTGTGTATTGTCATAGTGTATGTTGTTTCAAAAGTGGAATGAAGCGGACATTGAAATTACGAATTACTAGTTTCGTAACAGTTGGTGACAGCAGTGGGATTTTAGTACCACTGCACCGACAGACCTATAGAATACCAAGTAGCACCTGAGCCTGACAATATTCAACTGGAAATGGTTGCACATACAAGCGATCAAAATGTCGTGAAAAACCTTCAGACGATGGACGTCCGAAACGTAAGTAACTATAAAGAAATGACGCTAATACAAAAATGTGCTCTATTTATCGACAATTTCCCCATTATTCTGCTAGTGCAGTATGCAAGCATAAGTAAATTACCAATACAACACTGGCAAGTCGCGATGTGGTTTTAACGTCTTTTTGGTATTAAGGACCATTTTTTATACATAAAAGGTATAATGACGATTCAATGTTGGTACTCCATTGAAAATAATAGGGATTTAAAAAATTCCAGATCGCTAAATTTGACTACCTGCGGTATGTTGCCTAGTGACGATAAATATTGAAGAATGATGTTATAGCATTACCTATTCAGGTGACATTTTTTAATTGTGAAGAAAATTCAGATATGACATATGACAATATGGATTTGGGAAATTTCAAAATTATGTGTTCTTGACTAAATGTACCAACTTACCATATCTGTCTTGCTAGTAGAAGCCAAAGGACTACCGATCTTGGCATTTGGAGGCTTCAATAAGCTGTTCGTTGG
Organism: Gonioctena quinquepunctata; assembly: GCA_018342105.1. NCBI lineage: Eukaryota > Metazoa > Arthropoda > Insecta > Coleoptera > Chrysomelidae > Gonioctena > Gonioctena quinquepunctata. The sequence continues at coordinate 103,255 of JAFIRS010003971.1, read as the reverse complement.
GGAACTGGATATAAAGAACAAACTATTATTGACCGGTGTATTGGGAGAACTGGAAGTAACCAAAGTAAAGCTCCCCGGCGAACTTTTCACAACGGAAGGCAACACAATAGTTCCCGAAATGGAATTCTGAGGAAGAGAAGTTACTATCTGGATGGCGGTAGTTTTACTGTTAGGTGGCGCGGATGTTTTTCAGGTTCGGTACCAGTTTGCTGGGAGGCAGGGTGACTTATCCCGTTTTATCGTCGGACGTGATATTGCTCGGTATGCTGACTATTTTTCGCATTCTACGAAAAGCTTCGGCGCTATAACCCAAAGTTATTGTGTCCTAGAACCAGAAAAATACCAAAATATAATTATAAGAATACCAGTATCAAGTCCCATTCACAAATGAATCTTAATAAAAGTTAGCTGGCCATACAAACATGTGGACTATTGGAGTGAATCACATCAAAATGTCACCTATGCTTAGTGATTACTCCTACTAAAGGAACATTTTGTGGCGGAAAAGGATTTTCACCCGTCGTCCCAATTTCCGTAAAGAAGTCGAATAATAAAAATTACGACTTATAGTCTGATTATCAAGTTAAAAAACGGGTTAATTCTTGTTCCCCCGGTCCTAAAAATATGTGCGGTAGCTCATTCCATTCGGAATGACGTCCCGGAAAAATGTATCTCGAGCATTTTATTAGTACATAAAAAATTGCAATTGTAATTAACAAAATAACATGAAAAAAAAAAAAATAGGTATTCAGTTTTTTGTTAATAACTCAAAACTATCAATATATAAGAACTTTTGTAAAAGATCCTCAAAGGGAGAATTTCCAATCAAAAGTTTCCACTCCCGGAATTCTATCTCCATTATTTATAATTTTTATTCAACGCCGAAAATAGGTCTCCGCGCGGCCGTTCGGGCATTAGCAACACTGCTGGAGACAGCACTCAAAATAATTTTTTTATAGTATTAAATATTAATTTAAAAATTTGAAAAAATTATGGTGTCATCAGAACACTTGAAGGAATAAAGCCCCGTTGGAAAAAAAATTATATCTATTTTTTCAAAAAGTTATACGATTGTTAATTAACTAATTTTTATCCAATCTCTGTTTTTTCAAAAGTCGACATTAAAGTTTAAATAATTGACCTATACATTTTTTGTTTCTTGAAGCCCTTCTTATATACATACTTTACAAGATCACGTGATAAAAGTTCATTAAAGTTTTATATTTTATTTGTTATAATTTTTTTAAATGAACAAAAAATGAAATATTAAAAAATTGTAACGAACCTAGGCCGGACCTGTCGCCTCGCGTGTTGCCATCCCCGGAGATGTTCGAGAACAGTCCAGTCGTTCTGCCGCGAAAAACAACGGTCAATATTGGAAACAATTGGAACATGCCGTCGCCAACCGTCCGAATTCGAAACATCGAGAATGCTGTATCGGAGATAAATAGGCAAGCCCTCAAAAGGGGTAGACAGTCTGAACGAGCCCATACCATCAGCTATACAGTGGCGTAGTAATATAAATTAAGTTGTAGATTAAGTGTTAAATAAATTAGTTAAACCAAGTTAAGTTTATTTACGTTACAATTGGTGTCGGAAGTGAGATTTTGAAAATAAACAAGTGATCGTGGAGTGGATAGTCAGAAAAAAATAAATTGATAGACCTTTTGTACGCCCAAAATAGACGGTGGCCCGGTTTTCACGAAGTGGACAATTGTGCGTGGGAATATAAACTGATACACTGTTCGCGTGAAACAGAAATAGACAGTGGCCCGGTTTTCGAGAGTGGACAATTGTGCGTGGGAATATAAGCTGATACACTCTTCGCGTGAAACAGACAATAGACTGGTGGCCCGTGGAAAGAATTCGCGAAGTGAATTTTTAACAAACTGATAAACTTTTTCGTGTGTAACAGACTGATACCTCGTCAAAGACAAAATGTGTTCAAAAAAAGTGCGCCTTGTGGACTTGAAGGTAGCGGAATTGAAACAGGAATTGGGGGAAGGGAACTGGAAACAACGGGTAAAAGCAAAGTACTCCAGGAAAGACTTGCAGAAGGACTTATACAAGAAGGTGGGACCCCGAAACATTTTTATTCGAAGTTCCGGAGGTGATTTGAGTTTGGTAATGAATAAACTCGAAAGAGCTACTAAATCCGTGAAAGAAGAACTGCAACAAAATTCGAGGGACTTTGGAAAGAAAATGCTAGAAATCTGGAAGGAGAAGCTTCTAGAAAATTCTAGAAATCTGGAAAGAAGCTTCTAAAAAGCCTGGAAGATAAGCTCCTTGAAAACACAGAAGGCCTAAAAGGAGACTCTGTGGTGGGCGAATCGTCTAAAAAAAGAATAAAGGAACCTCGAGGCAGAGATGGACAAGATGAAGAAATAATCAGCGATGAAATCAAAGACGGAATCGAGGCGAAATGGACAAAATAAAGGAAACGATCAGTAAGCTGGAAAAACAATTGATAGTGCGCCCTCCACAGAGATGGTTAACAAAATGCGATGCTGGACTTGAGTTTGAACTTGGATAAAGTTCAAAGATATAAAAGATGTCAAGGTCATTTTCCTGAAATAGGGAAGCTTTCCATGAGCCGCCTCAATTCGACGGAAAAACTCCATGGAAAATTACCGCCGACAGTTTGAAGCAGCGGCCAAAGCAAATGGATGGAATGCAGGGGAAAGAGCTGTAGCACTAACACTTGCATTACGTGGAGAAAGCGAACAAATATTCTACAACTCTTACCGCCCAAGAACAGGAGGACTATGATCAGCTGTTAAACATCTAGAATTACGATATGGGCAGGCGCATTTTGGAACACGTTTCCACTCCCAACTGAAAAAATCGCTGCCAGAAATCAGGCGAATCCTTACAAAATTCGAAGCTGACATTGCACGCTTGGTTCGTCTCGCATATCCAGCCATACCGGAAAATGTAATGGAGCGATTAGCGGTTCAGGCATTCTTGGATGGACTCCGTGACCAAGAAACCAGACAAGCGTTGATATTAGCTCGTCAACACATCTCGTAGACACTGGCACGAGCTTTGGAATTTGAGGCAGCAAAACAATGCTGCAAAGCCAAAGTAAAGTTCAAACGATTGAGGAAGACTCACAGGGCCTGCTAACTTGGAAGCTGCCATAAGAAAGTGATGAAGGAAGTGTTGCCTGAGAAAGACATATAAGATGCCGGAATTGTCGCAAAATTGGACATGTGCGTAGCAAATGTCAACATTCATCGACTCCGATGCGGAAAACTAAGAAAGGTCGATAGAAGGGGCAATCGTCGGCATGTGTCGGCAAGCCCCGGTTACAACACATATGTCGCTATGCTTCAACGACAGAACAAAGGGTGTCTTCGTAGACGGTCTCATCAATACAGGCCTTGCACCATGCTGCTAGATACAGGTGCGACTAGGACAATTCCGGGCCTTCCTTTGCCAGAACACCGGAACGGATTGAACCGACAACGGGCTACGCACAGCAACAGGGAGCCAGCTACTGTATATGGCGAGCTACCGATTGAAATAATTTTGGGCAACACTAAAGTGAAACATCAGGCACTTGAGCGGACATCGAAGACGATGCAATCATCGGAATGGACATCATGAATTCCAGAGGGTTTGAATTGGATTTCAAAGACGGCGTCCTACTGTCAACGGAGAAACTGGTACTTCTGGGAGAAGTGAAGAGTTGATCCGTGTGCTGTTGGCTGAAGATGTAAGCGTACCTGGAGGGCTGAAAACCATTCTGGGCTCGCCTGGACGGGAGTGCGAGCAGTGGAGACGTGGTGATGTTCGAGCCCAAACTTCATGATGAGAAAATTGGACGAGGATTGCACTAGGAAGACCTTGTTGCGTGCTGCAAATTTTTGCCGGTAAGGGTCATGAATGTCAATTATTTCCCAGTGACCTTGAAGAAAGGAACAATTTTGGGGCCCGCTCGTCAGTTTCATCCGTGATCCGGGGCGTACAGTACGATTAGCCAACCCAACAACGCCCACAGAACTAGAAATTAGTTGCCATCTCTTCCAAAGACATAAAACCAGCTCAACAGCCCAAACTAAGAGATTTAGTCAAAAGTACCAAGACATCTTCGATACCGGACAAGGAAAAAGGGGGGCGAACTAATGTGGTCCAGCACAAGATTGATACTGGGGGTGCCCGACCGATCCGGCAATCAGCAAAGAAGACTTCCTCTTGCCAAGAAGGCAGAGGCTGACAAAATAGTCAGCGAGATGGGAAAAGAAGGAGTTATCGAACCGTCTGACAGTCCCTGGTCCTCTCCAGTCGTACTGGTGAAGAAAAGGATGGATCGACACGCTTTTGTGTAGACTATCGCCAACTTAATAATGTCACGAAGAAGGACAGTTACCCTCTCCCGAGAATAGATGACACCCTAGACACGTTGGCTGGTTCCACGATTTTCTCGACCCTTGATCTGAAGAGTGGATACTGGCAAGTAGAACTCGCTCAGGAAGATCGAGAAAAGACTGCTTTACCCATCGCTCAGGATTGTGGCAGTTCACCGTTATGCCATTCGGGCTCTGTAATGCTCCGCCACATTCGAAGATTGATGGAGACAGTGCTGAAGGGACTCTCATGGAACACGTGTCTAGTGTATCTCGACGACATAATTGTGGTCGGCAGATCGTTCGGGACCACGTGAAAAAACTTGGAGGAAGTATTCCTGCGACGAGGAACTCAGGATTGAAGCTGAGCCTAAGAAATGCCATCTGTTCCAAAAAATTTACGATACCTCGGCCACGTTGTCTCTGGGGAAGGGTAGCAGTGGATGACCAGAAGATCAAAGCTGTTAGAGATTGGCCCATCCCAAAGACATTCACCAACTTCGAAGTTTCCTTGGTTTATGCACATACTATCGCCGATATGTGCTGGGATTCGCCAACATCGCTAAACCACTGACCAGGCTCACGGAAGGCCAAACAAAGTTCCAGTGGTCGAAGAATGTCAAGATTCATTCAGGAAGCTGAAGGGCTTTGATCAACGCACCTATACTGAGGCTATCCCTACCCAAAGGAAATTCATTTTGGATACGGACGCCAGCAACGTGGGACTTGGAGCTGTCCTATCTCAGATCCAGGAGGGACAGGAGAGGTCATTGGTTATTTCAGCAAGACCTTAGCAAACCAGAGCGCAATTACTGTGTCACCAGGCGAGAGCTGTTAGCTGTTGTAAAGGTGGAACACTTCTACAAGTACGTGTATGGAAGAAGATTCCTGTTGAGAACTGACCATGCAGCTCTCAAATGGCTCTTACAGTTCAAAAATCCTGAGGGTCAAGTAGCACGTTGGATCGAGAGACTCCAAGAATTCGATTTCGAGATCGAACATCGAGCCGGAACTAGCCATAAGAATGCAGATGCCTTGTCGCGAAGACCATGTCAGATGATTGCTCTCATTGCCGACGAGCAGAAGAGAAAGAAGCAACACTTTGTAGAACCGCGGCAATGGATGACAACTGGAATGACAGCAAGATCAGAAAGACCAAGAGAGAGACCCGACCTTGGCAGTCGTCAGCTGGAAGAAGGGCAATCGAAGACCATCATGGCAGGAAGTCGCAGGTTACTCGCCGGCTGTTAAGTCTATTGGGCACAATGGAACTCTCTTATTCTGGACAATGGGATCCTGAAACGTGTGTTGGAGGCCGATATTGGTGGGAGAAGACAGACGCCAAATCATTGTTCCCAGGAACAGAAGAGGAAGTGCTGCGGAAATCCATGATGGAGTCGCCGGAGGACATCTGGGAGTGACGAAGACCCTGCAGAAGTGAGGCAGCGGTTTTACTGGGCCAATTGTCAAGCTGACGTCAGGACTGGTGCAGAAAGTGCGCTGTATGTGCTGCTAGCAATGGACCTCGAATACGACCCAAGGCCGATGCGTCAGTACAACGTAGGCAGCCCGTTCGAGAGAATCGCCATTGACATCGCGGCCCGTTTCCTGTATCCGACCACGGGAATAAATACATCCTTGTGGCAATGGACTACTTCAGTAAGTGGGCGGAAGCCTATGCCCTGCCAACCAGGGAAGCCATCACCGTCGCCGACGTCTTGGTGAAAGAGTGGATATGTCGATTCGGTATTCCAATGGAGCTGCACTCGGATCAAGGCAGAAATTTCGAATCCAACCTTTTCCAAGAAATATGTCTACTGCTGATCCGCAAGACAAGAACCACGGCCCTACATCCGCAGTCCGATGGAATGGTGGAACGGATGAACAGGACGATCAACCGCCACTTGTCCAAGGTTGTCTCTGACCATCAAAGAACTGGGACCAGTATCTTCATTTGTTCCTGATGGCCTATCGATCCGCAGTACACGAGTCAACCGGTCAAACTCCTGCTAGTATTATAATGGGCCGAGAACTGCGACTGCCTTGTGACCTGAAGTTTGGGATACCGCCAGGACAAGACACTGCGGAGAGGACTACGTCAGCAAACTTCGGCAGAGAATGGACGACATCCACGAACGAGTCCGGTTGAACATCCAGAGTGCCAGCGATAAAATGAAGAAGACCTATGACATCAAGGCCGACGCTGGAGGATTTAAGGTTGATGACCTGGTTTGGCTGTACAACCCCAAACGTCGTCGTGGACTATCCCAAAGTTGCGGAACTCTTGGGAAGGCCCGTATAAGATCGTGAAAAGGATAAACGACCTTGTGTACCGATCCATAAGCCACCCGAGGAAACCAAGGGTCGTCCATTTCAACAGGTTGGCCTTACGCTGGAAACCATGACCAAGTTCGCACCCTCAAGCCACCGGAGGATGATATGACGTTCGAGAAGTTTATGTCCTTGTATTCAAACGGGCAGAAAGTTCTACATGGGTTACTAGAGGAGTCACGAGACCTTTTCGAGGTGCCTGCTGACTACGCACTAGCGCACTGTGGCAGAAGATCTTCGAATGTCCAGGGGCATTGCCGTAGTGTTCTCAAGAAATTTGGTCAACTCAAACACTGCGGGGCAGAATCCAGAAGTTGGTGGGGTGCTACAGTTGAAGAAGGCCGAGAGAAACATCTACTACCCTGAGTTACCAGAGGCATTCCCAAGATAAACCGTCCTATGAAGATGTCTGGAAGAGTCTCCCAAACTAAGAATACTATGGTGGACCAGAATCTGGCGGATCTAGCAATTCCAAAACTATCCTGGTATTGATGGGTTGGACTGGAGAGTCATAAGAAGTATGCTGGAGGCGATATTCAGATCCAGCGGCGTCAGGATTTTGGTTTGCTGTAACCCTCTTCCACGACCGATCATGAAGACCGTGGAGTGTTACTTCCATCGAACTTCACGGTGCAGATATGGGGAGTCATGCAGATATCGTCACACTCCAAGGATGAAATTTCGGGACGAAATGTCTTTAAGAAGGGGGCAATGTAACGAACCTAGGCCGGACCTGTCGCCTCGCGTGTTGCCATCCCCGGAGATGTTCGAGAACAGTCCAGTCGTTCTGCCGCGAAAACAACGGTCAATATTGGAAACAATTGGAACATGCCGTCGCCAACCGTCCGAATTCGAAACATCGAGAATGCTGTATCGGAGATAAATAGACAGCCCTCAAGAGGGAGTAGACAGTCTGAACGAGCCCATACCATCGAGCTATACAGTGGCGTAGTAATATAAATTAAGTTGTAGATTAAGTGTTAAATAAATTAGTTAAACCAAGTTAAGTTTATTTACGTTACAAAATGTTAAAACATGTTTGTTTACAAATGTTATTATACAGCTGTTTTTGCATCTAACGATGGTAGGAAACGTAGGAAAAAAAAATGTTTACGTCATTTGTTAAAAATTGTTTATAAACAAATAGACAAGTATGATATTAAAAAAAAATTATTCCTTACTTTTATTATCAAGACAAAATGATGATTAAAAAAAAACTTCAAATACATTTTTTAATTGTTTATAATCGTAATATTTCGTTTGTTTAAATTATTAATTAAGAAATGTTATTCTCTTTAAAAATCATAATTGGCATTTCTCTATAGGTTAACAGAAAAAATAATTTTTTTATCAATATCAATCATTGTTTATTAAGTTAATAATTTGTTATGAACATGTCTTATTTTCAAAATTAAAGAAATAAATATTTTTTTTTTTTAATTGACTTGTAATTTTTTTTACTTCCAGTAAAAAAATAAACCGAGTGTCACAAATTGTGCATAATGAGATTGTTAACTTAATAAACAATAAAATTATTTATGTTAGGTTCTCACGTCCAGAGGATTTATTATCGTAGTTTTTTTCACGAGCAGTCGGACAATTTGAGGAAAACAACACTCTCAATCTACAATTTTATTGCCAACGTTTCGGCGAGGAATCTCGCCTTCTTCAGGACCCAAAGGTAAAGTGAGTGATGTAGTCAAAAAATTTGAAGGAAGATTTTTCCTGAAAATCTCCAAAATTGTTCTTCATTCGTTGAAATATGGATGGGTATTGTCGGTATTCGAAAACATTTGACCATGGCACAATGTATTATACCTCAGAGCGTCTGTTTTTTAAGGTTGATGGTACGGCCAAAAATTGTGTTTTTTCTCTAATTTCACTGCTCGTGAAAAAAACTACGATAATAAAATTATTGATAAATTTTTTTTTGTTAACCTATAGAGAAATGCCAATTATAATTTTTAAAGAGAAAAAAATTTCTCAATTGATTATTTAAACAAACAAAATATAAAAAAAAACGATTAAAGACAATTAAAAAATGTATTTAAGGTTTCTTTTTCAAATCATCATTTTGTCTTGACAATAAAATGGTGAGAAATAATTTTTTTTCAATATTATACTTGTCTATTTGTTTATAAACAATTTCTTAACAAATGACGTAAACAATTTTTTTCCTACGTTAACTAATCCCATTGTTAGATGCAAAAACAGCTGTATAATAACATTTGTCAACAAAAATGTTTTTAACATTTTTTTAATATTTCATTTTTTGTTCATTTAAAAAAATTATAACAAACAAAATATAAACCTTTAATGAACTTTTATCACGTGATCTTGTTGAGTATGTATATAAGAAGGACTCCAGAAGCAAAAAATGTATAGGTTAATTATTTAAACTTTTATGTCGACTTTTGTAAAAACAGAGATTGGATAAAAATTAGTTATTTAACAATGGTATAACTTTTTGAAAAATCGACATAATTTTTCTTTTCCAACGGGGCTCCATTCTTTCGAGTGTTCTGATGACACCATGATTTTTTCAAATTTTTAAATTAATATTTAATACTATAAAAAAAATATTTTGTGTGATATACTGTCTTCAGGTGTTGCGCTCATCATGCCGTAACGGCCGCGTGGAGACCTATTTTCGGCGTTGAATGAAAATCATTAATAATGGAGATAGAATTCCGAGAGTAAATTGATGGATTGTAAATTTCCTCCTCTTTAAGGATCTTTTTTCAAAAGTTCTTATATATTGATAGTTTTTGAGTTATTAACGAAAAACTGAATATCCCTCCTCTTTAAGGATCTTTTTTCGAAAGTTCTTAAATATTAATAGTGTTTGAGTTATCAACGAAAAACTGAATATAAGAATTATAGACTGGTTCACAAGTGCCATTTTGTTCCCAACCTGGAGGTCACTACCGAAAATTATGATTTAGGACGCATTCGATTCAAAATGGCTTAAAAAAAATGTTTAGCTGGAAAATTGGGGCCGGCAAAAATTGAAAAAGTTATAAACAATTAAGTAGAAAACAAATATTTGGTTCGGTTTTATGAAAATTACTCAAAAACTATTTGAAATATCCGAAAATTGAAAAAAGATCCTTAAAGAGCAAGAAATTTCCTAAAAGAACTGTGCCGGCAATATTTATAATTTTTTATTTAGCGGCGAAAAAAAGGCTGAAAACGCGCGGCTTAGCTCCCGTGCGCACCGACCGAATCTGACACCTGAACAAAAAAAATTATTTTAACCGAGTAAATATTAATCTTGAGGAAAAAAAAATCAGGTACTATCTAGACATATTAACAAACAATAATACGTCGGCAAAAAATGTTTACCTCCATTTTTCAATTAATTATGCCTTTCTTAATAAAAAAATTTTACTTGTTGAAAGTTATTATAAAAACCCTGACAATTGTTGAACTAAAAACCTATATTTTTTTTTACTTCTTGGAGCTGTTCCTCAAAGTTCTTCAAAAAAGATCCCCGTTGGAGAAATCGAAAAATTTTGATTTTTTACTTTTTTATAAACAATCAAAGGTATAAAAAAATTAAAAACGTATATAAAACAATTAAGGAAAGTTTTATTTTGTACTACCTCTATTAATTTGTTTTCTTATTGCTAAAAGCAATATAAAAATAAATTTTTGAAATTTTTAATCTTATTATTTAATATATTGTTATAAACAAATGCATTGATTATTAGATTTAATCAAATTTTTTTTTGGGAATCTAGTCATTGATAAAAATAATGATTTTCAAGAAAAAAATCATTCCTTAAATAAAAAAATGTATCGCTAAAAAACGCACTTGCTAATGAACAATGTTTTTTTTTTGTTAAATATGAATATTAAGAAACAATAATTTTTTTTAATCATTATTTATCACGTTTCCTCATATTATGAAAAAAAATAAAAAATTATTTACTTTTCATTTATTTATTAAACAAATGATTTTTGTAAAAACAAATGAATTTTTGCGCAATATTTTTTTTTAATACTAAAAAAATACTGTAAACAACCATGTGTCGTTTTTCATGAAAAACATTTTTTTTTATTTTTTATATTATTTCGAAAAAATTTGTGCACTTTGACTTGTTGCTTCCTTTCTGTTTTTCTTCATTGCTAATAAAATAACTTATAAACTATTGAAGATACGACAAGAACACTCCAAGTCTTTTTTATTCTACATTGATCTTTTTTTTTAATATTATTTATTAATTCCCTTGAAATATTTTTTTTTACTTAACAATTCAAATATCTTATAAACTATTAAAGTCTTTTTTATTCTTCGATAGTTAATAAACAAATTGAGCTTTTAAACGAAGCTCTAACTCAATTATTAAAAACTTTTCGGCTATATTATTTATGAATATACATACAAAAAATTTTGTTTAGGCTTGAAATGTATATTGTTTATAATAATATTATTCTTCTATTTCAACTTGCTTCTTATTTTTCCTGTTATAAACAATGCAATGAATTTCATGCATTTTTCAATAGACTTTATACTTTCCACGCTCATTACTTGATATTGGAATATTTGGCTATCATTAAAATCTCATTTAAAATTTGCCTGGATGTCTACAAAAGATAATGTTCGAACGTTAACTGATAATATTAATTTGATTTTAACGAGCCTTTTTCTTACTTCCATTCTTAATACTTTACAATTTTTAAATGTCCTTCGAATTCCGGTTTCAACCTATTGAAATAGTTCTTTGTTAAGTTGTAGAAACATCTGCTCTAGGATTTGAAGGGCTAGCCCCTTTTCCTTATACATGACCTAAAAATCACTTAAGTAGCCGAAAAGTCTTCAGTATTTCAGTATTTAGTCAACAGTCAAATTTTTCGAAATTATATAAAAAATAGAAAAAAAATGTTTCCCATAAAAAACGACACATGGTTTTTTTCAGTATTTTTTTTAGTATATAAAAAAATATAGCGCAAAAAATTATTTGTTTAATAAACAAAAAAAGTAATATTTTTTTTAAAGTTAAGAACTAAAAATAATATTAAAAAAATGTTTCTAATATTCATATTAACAAAAAAAATTGTTAATTAGCAAATGCGTTTTTAACAATAAAAAAATTATTTAAGAAATGATTTTTTTCTTAAAAATCATTATTTTTATCAATGACTAGATTCCCAAAAAAAATTGTTTAAATCTAATAATCAATGCATTTGTTTATAACAATTTTTTAAATAATAAGAGTTAAAAATTTCAAAAATTTATTTTTATATTGCTTTTAGCAATAAAAACAAATTAATAGAGATAATAAAAATTTCCTTAATGTTTTATATACGTTTTTAATTTTTTTATACTTGATTGTTAATAAAAAAGTAAAAAATCAAAATTTTTCTTTTTCCAAGGGGATCTTTTAAAGCTTTGAGAAGAAAAATTTCTTTTTGTTAAAATTATAGGGTTTTTATAATAACTTTCAACAAGTAAATTTTTTTAATTAACATAATTAATTGAAAAATAGAGGTAACATTTTTTTGCCGACGGATTATTGTTTATTGATACGTCTAGATAGTACCTGAATTTTATGATTTTATTCCTTATTTACTCGGTTAAAATATTTTTTTTGTTCAAGTGTCAGATTCGGTCGGTAAGCTCGGGAGAAGCCGCGCGTTTTCAGCCTTTTTTTTCGCCGCTAAATTAACATAAATATTGCCGGCACAGTTCCGGGAGTAAGGACTTTCTTTTAGGAAATTACCTGCTCTTTTTTCAAATTTCGGATATCTCAAATAGTTTTTGAGATATTTTCAAAAAACCGAACCATAATTTGTTTTTTTACTTTCGCAATTTTTGCCGGCCCCAATTTTCCAGCTAAACATTTTTTTTATATGTCATTTCGAATCGAATGCGCTAAATCATAACTTGTTAATCAGACTATTATCCCGAAGTTTGTTGATTTCAATATAAATATGAATCAGGGAGAAAACAGGGTTTTAGACTAGGAGGAATTTTTAATATATTTTTCATGGGTCAAAAGTACCCAAATATGAGATTTTTCGAACCTTTAAAAATTCATATCTCTAAAAATATTAACTTTATCGTGAAAAGTCATGGGACCTTTTTTATTTGTATTTTAATAAGGAATATAAAAAAAAATCCGGTTGAAAAATAACAATTCCTTGCAATTGTTTAAACAATTTCGGTTTAAACAATATGGCACGGGGTTGCCCCATGGCAACATGCATTTGTATCATCAGTAGGGCAATTTGAAGAGGATCGCATACAAAAATTGAGGTGGAATAGTTTTCGGTACTTATGCGCCGATTCCTCCTAGTCTATTTGTGTATAACCAGCTGCCAGTTTATTAGTTCTTCGGAAAAATCTACAATCATCTTACCGGCACGGGAGTCACCATCCTGATCAGTATATCCGGTGTGAGATTCTGGTGCGACTTGGAGAAGTGATGGTACATCTGCTTGATGTCGCTGCAGCTCATCTTGCAGTAGCCACATTGGTAGAGTGAAACATTATGCACGCTCGACCAGTGCTGGGTCATCTTGCACGCCAACACTCTGCTGCGGCAGTTCTCGTGGCCGCAGCTCATGAACGTGCTTTGGTTGTGGAACTCGATCAGGTGCTTACGGAACTCGTTCTCGAACAGGAATTCCATGCTACAGACTGGAAAACGGATAATTTATCTTGTGGATATTCGTCGATAACCTATTGATATTCTTCCTGAATTCAGACTATTGCAAATCCGAACAAAACAACACTAATTCCCTTTACCCGGAGAAGAAACATGGGAGATCCCATACCTCCCAGACTATTCGGTGAAACATTACAAGTAGTGGAGCAGGTGAAATATCTAGGGCTGATTCTTGACAAGAAACTAACCTGGAACCCGCATCTTCAACATGTAACCAATAAAAGCAAGATAACCTTCATGATGTGCAGGAGAGCTTTTGGAAAAACCTGGAAAAGCAATGCATTCAGTAACGGGTGAAAGAATAGCACTCCAACAGCTGCAATGGAAATCATCCTAAACCCGAACCCCTTGACTTACATGTCATTGGAGAGGCCGGATGATGCATACAGACTGAAACAAACAAAAACTGGAGAATCGAAAACTGCATACAGAATACTCATGATCAACTCGAGACCGAAAGTCAGACTCATGCAATCATGAAAAACATTCGAACGAATTGATGACTGGATGCCCCAGTATAGAATCACATCAACTGCGGACATAGTCTGGTATACAGACGGTTCAAAGACAGTTGAAGGAACGGGAGCAGGAATACATGGGGTAAGGCCAAGAAGGGATTACATAATACCACTTGGCAAATGCTCCACGATATTCCAAGCTGAAACACATGCTATCATGGTATGCATTCAGAAGAACCTAGAAAGTGGTTATAGGAAAAAACACATCTACATTCTATCTGACTGTCAAAGTGCTATCAAAGCACTTAACTCTATACAGATAAAGTCCAAACTGGTCTGGGACTGCCTCCAGAACCTCATCGAGTTGGCAAAACACAACAAGGTCATAGAGGCATTGAAGGCAACGTCAAAGCGGACCAGCTAGCTAGACAAGCATCTGAAACGCTATTCACAGGGCCAGAACCTGCACATGGGATTAGCAAAAACCGATGCAGGACCCTAATCGACGAGTGGATGGAAAAAAGACACCAACAATATTGGGATCAAACTGTCGGGCAAATACACAGCAAAGTCATGGTAGGGCATCCAAACCGGACCCTGACGGCTGACCTTCTGAACCTTAACAGAACGAAGGCTCGTATAATAATAGGTCTGTTGACTGGACACTGCGGCCTAAGAAAACACCATGGGAGTACGCAGGAAAACCATGGAATGTAGGCTATGTGATGAAGAGGAGGAAACAGCCTCTCATATTATCTTCGACTGTGACGCCCTAAGTAGTAGGCGACACAGAACCTTCGGAGAGATCAGCCCGGAAACAGGCATGAATCCGAAGAACCTTATCAACAGGCTTCTAAACCTAATTAAAGGCACATACCTGTTTGAATGAGGAACCACTGACGACAGAGTGATACAATAGACCCCAGCTGGTCGCAGTGTCAAGGGAAGCTAAGTGCCAACCCTGTCTCTGGCTCGTCAGCTTTCAACCAACCAACCAGACTATTGACTTGAGTACTATGAAATCGTCATAAATATATGGCCATAAGGACCTAATGGGGTTGGTAGCTCTTAGATATAACCACTTCATGAACTCTGCACCAACAAAAGAAACATACCACATTTATTCATTCATTTAAATATATAAAACAATAACTGACTGACTGAGGTATCAACGCACAGCCCAAACTCCCGGGGCTAGGACCGTGAAAAGAACCCCGCGCGAAAACATATGGGAAATTGGCTCTCGGTCGAATTGGCTGAAATTTTATTATGCAGTGCTTCTCAAAAGTCCCCTCCCCCCCTCTTATTTTTGGAACGATTATACATAAACAAGTGAAATTTGGAAACTGAATATTAAAGGTTGTAAACTTCCCTACTAGTGATGATACATGACGAAATCGTCAAAGATGGCGTCACAAGGCCATTGTGACCAATAATTTCAAATGGAACCCTCCGGCAAGCGACACCTCTTTTAAAAGGTATCGAAAAAACCTATTCAATGATACTAATTTTGTTTGTGTTTATGGCAATTTTGGCCACTCGCTTTTGAAAAACGCAAAGCTGTGATGAATTAAATCAGTTAATACTAAAATTCCAAATTCAAGCTCCGCCTCTGGATAGTTGTCAAATAAGCTGACGTTTTTGTTAGTCTCCCTAATTCGACGTTTTTGTAATTGTCCAAGTTTTTGTACATTTAATAATTTGTGTATTGTTGATCGAACGTTTAACTGTTTTAGCAGTTTTGGTACTTTTAATATTTTTGTACATTTTAATAATTTCTTAAACTGTTGTTAGCCGAACGTTTAAGGGCTTCAAGAAGCGAAATGGTACGTGCTTTAGGTGATAAAGTAGCAGCGATCCTAATTCTTGGTGAAACTGGACAAAATATTCATGCAGCAGAACGCATTTTTAATGAGAGGTTTCCCGATCGCCCCGTTTCGAGGACTTATTTAAGGGAGCTTCCTCGTAAGTTTGAAACAACGGGTAGTATTAATGATGCGAAACGATCTGGCAGACCACAAATTTCTGATGAGAAAAAAATTGATATACTGGCAGAAGTAATAGTTAATCCTACTTCTTCAACAACTCACGTTGCATCTACCTGTGAAGTCAGTCGAAGTACAGTACACAGGGTGTTGAAAAAAAAAACAAATTTCATCCATACAAATTAAAAATGGTTCATCAACTCTCAGACGACGACCCAGACCGAAGACTAGAATTTTGTTAAAATATGGGAACTAAAATTAACCAACAGCCAGACTATGTCAAAACAATTTGTTTTAGTGACGAAAGTACTTTCTATCTAAATGGAAATGTAAATACACAGAATGTGAGGTATTGGAGTGACGCAAATCCTCACCTGTTTCGTGAAACACATACCCAATTTCCCCAGAAGGTGAATGTTTGGGCAGGTATCCTGGGAAACCACATCGTTGGGCCTCTTTTTTTAAATACTAATTCAACTGGTGAGGTTTATCTGGAGCTGTTGCAAAACGCAATAGAACCGTTAATCCTTGAAATTTGGGAAGATAATCCAGATGAATTCGGCAATTTGGAAATAACATTCCAACAGGATGGTGCTCCTACACACTATTACTGTGCAGTAAGACGGTATTTGGATGAGGAGTATCGTGGTAGATGGATTGGACGACGAGGTTCAACGGAAGGGCCAGCTCGATCACCGGACCTCACACCTTTGGATTTTTTTTCTGTAAGGGTACCTTAAATCGAAGGTTTACGCCACTGAACCTGACAATATTGACGTTTTAAAACAACGTATTGTTGCAGAATGTGAGGCTGTTTCCGCAGGCACATTTGCAAAAGTATAAGAAGAGTTTAAAAATAGGATATTTCACTGTCAGGAAGTACATGGAGGTCATTTCGAGCAATTCCTTTAAGTAGATACTGATTCTTAAATCTGTAATTAATATCATACTGAATGGAATTTAAATTTTAATATTTACTAATGAGCCATTAAAACTGACCTAAACACAAACAAAATTAGTATCATTGAATAGGTTTTTTCGATACCTTTTAAAAGAGGTGTCGCTTGCCGTAGGGTTCCATTTAAAATTTTTGGTCACAATGGCTTTGTGACGTCATCTTTGACGATTTCGTCATCTATCATCACTAGTAGGGAAGTTTACAACCTTTAATATTCAGTTTCAAAATTTCACTTGTTTATGTTTAATCGTTCCAAAAATAAGAGGGGGGGAGAGGACTTTTGAGAAGCACTGTTTGTTATAGTAGGATGGGTCATTAGAAAAAGTGTGAGTTCAAATGATTTTGTATGTTTAGTTTCTGAGATATAAGCGGCCAAAGTTCGTAAAAACGTGTATTGGGGCAGGATTGACAAAGAAAAAAACTGTTTTTTTAGTCGAAAGTAAGGATGAAAATGTTTCAATTATAATCTTATTGATGATAGTACATTAAGGTGTATACGGGGCATTGTCAAAAAAATCGTTTTTCCGGATTTTTTTTACAGCACTATTTTAAAACCAAGTTATATTTTGTTAACATATCATAGATTCAGTCTATTGTAGGCAAAAAAACGGGTTTTGTTTCTTAATGACTCTCTCTGTTTGAAATATTTTTTTTAATTTTCGAGTATACCCCTATACTGAAAACAATTGACAGATCGTTTTTGATTTAAAAAAAAAGGAATTAATTGCTACTGCCCATTGAATAAAAGATAGGGTAACATTCTGATGAGTGCCATTTTGTTCCAAACCTGGAGGTCACTACCGAAAATTATGATTTTTTACATTTTCATTAACAATCAAAGGTATAAAAAAATTAAAAACGTATATAAACCAATTATGGAATGTTTTTTTTTCTATTATCTCTATTAATTTGTTTTCTTATTGCTAACAGCAATATAAAAATAAATTTTTGAAATTTTCAACTCTTATTATTTAAAAAATTGTTACAAACAAATGCATTGATTATTAGATTTAAACAATTTTTTTTTTGGGTATCTGGTCATTGATAAAAATAATGATTTTTAAGAAAGAAAAAAACATTTCTTAAATAAAAATTTTATTGCTATTAAAAACTTTTTGTTGTTAAATATGAATATTAAGAAACCATTTTTTTTTTTTTTCATTTGTTTATTAAACAAATAATTTTTTATAAACAAATAATTTTGCGCTTTTTTTTTTATACTAAAAAAAATACTAAAAACAACCATATGTCGTTTTTTATGGATTTTTTTTTCTATTTTTCATATAATTTCGAAAAAATTTGTGCACTTTGACTTGTCGCTTCCTTTCTGTTATTCTTCATTGCTAATAAAATAACTTATAAACTATTGAAGATACGACAAGAACACTTCAAGTCTTTTTTATTCTACATCAATGAACAATTTTCACCAAAGCTAACTTAATTTTTTTCCCTTAAATTTTTTTTTTAAATATCATTCAAATATCTTATAAATATTAAAAATACGAAAAGAACACTTCAAGTCTTTTTTATTCTTCGATAGTTAATGAACAAATTGAGCTTTTAAACGAAGCTCTAACTCAATTATTTAAAAATTTTCGTTATATTTATGAATATACATAAAAAAAATTGTTTCGGTTGAAATGTATATTGTTTATAATAATATTATTCTTCTATTTCAACTTTCTTCTTATGTTCCTGTTGCAATGCAATGAATTTCATGTATTTTTCAATAGACTTTATACTTTTCACGCTCATTAATTGATATTAGAGTAATTTGGCTATCATTAAAATTTGCATGGACAAAGATAATGTTCGAACGTTAACTGATAATATTAATTTGATTTTAACGAGCCTTTTTCTTACTTCTATTTTTAATACTTTACAAATTTTTTCAATATCCTTCGAATTCCAGTTTTAACCTATTGAAATAGTTCTTTGTTAAGTTGTAGAAACATCTGCTCTAGGATTTGAAGGGTCTAGGGCTTTTTCCCTATACCTGACCTAAAAATCACTTAAATAGCCGAAAATTCATCAGTATTTAGTCGACAGTCAAACAGTGCACAACATTTTTCGAAATTATATAAAAAATAGAAAAAAAATGTTTTTTATAAAAAACGACACATGGTTGTTTTCAGTATTTTTTTTAGTATTTAAAAAAAAATATAACGCAAAAACCATTTGTTTATAAAAAATTATTTGTTTATAACAAATGGAAAGTAAATAATTTTTTTTTCATAATATGAGAGAACTGATAAATAATGTTTAAAAAAATTTTTAATATTATATTTAACAACAAAAAAAATTGTTAATTAGCAGGTGCGTTTTTTAGCAATAATTTTTTGTTATTCAAAAAATGTTTTTTTTCTTATAAATCATTATATTTATCAATGAATAGATTCCCAAAAAAAAATTTGGTTTGTGTTGTTTATAGTAACAATTAATTGATTTCGAAAAGTTTTATAATAGAATTGAATGTGTCGAAAGGTTCCATAAAATTTTGTTAAATCGATAGGTTACCCCATATATCGTAATACCGTAAACTTCAAAAATGCATATCTTAGAAGCGCAACATACAAAGTTGATAAAACTATCGTATTTAATAGTAAACATTTTCAAAATATTGTGAGTAAAATATGGTCCAAATTAACGGAACAGTTTTCTAGATATTCAATAAAAACATTGTAAATGACCTAAAAAAAGTAACGCACCTTTATAATGGGCAGTAGCAATTAATTCCTTTTTTTGTAATCAAAAACAATCTCTCAATTGTTTTCAGTATTTAAGTATACTCGAAAAAAATAAAATAAAAATTCAAACAGAGAGAGTCATCAAGAAACAAAACACGTTTTTTCGCCTACAATAGACTGAAACTAGATATCTTAACAAAATATAACTTGTTGGTTTTAAAATAGTGCTTGAAAAAAAATCCTGAAAAACGATTTTTTTGACTATGCCCCGTATACACCCTACACCCTAATGTACTATCATCAATAAGATTTTAATAATTGAACATGTTTATGATACATTTTCATCCTTACTGTCTTATTTCGACTAAAAAACAGTTTTTTTCTTTGTCAATCCTACCCCAATACGACGTTTTTACGAACTTTGGCCGCTTTATCTCAGAAACTAACATAAACTTACCCCTTTTTTCTAATGCCCATCACTATAACATAATAAAATTTCAGCCAATTCGACCGAGAGTCAATTTCCAATTAGACCAGGGTCGATAATTTTTGAAACCAAAAAAATAATAGTAGGATGAAACCCATTGGAAAAGGAAGAAAATATAACAAAAATGAAAGGAAAAATAATTTACGGGCGATCTGAGTTTTTAAGGGTAAAAAAAGGGTTTGTTTCGATTTCTGGCAAAACTACAAGTCCTATGGAAAAAAGTTAAATGGCAAAGTTGTAGGTAATAAAAAGATCTACAACTTTTGTATTCACACTTTTCTCACATAACCTCAAAACTCATGTAAAAAAATCAAATAACCAAGTTTTTGGTATTTTATTTTCATCTTTTACAAAAAAACTTTTTTATTCACGAAATTCGGTGAAAACTTACCTTTTTATGTCCAAAACACACTGTAATTTTTTTGATTTAAAATATTTAATTTTTCACCTTATTTTGACTTAATATCGAAAAAGCACCCTAATTTTCAATCAAAAACTCTCCCGTCAAAATATCAGCTTTTTTGAAAAAGTCGGTGGGCTTTTTGTTCGTTGAAATCTCTACTTTCTGATGGTATAAAGAAAATACACATTACTATGGTAAATGTTCTCAGAAAATGCAAAGAAATAACAGGTAGTAAGGCCCAGACCCTCCTACCCCCTTCCCCACTTCACCTTTTGATGGGCTAACATTTTCCGTAGGTCACTCAGGTATATGAGTTATCTTAAAATAGCAATAAATAGGCATCTACGCATATAATTTAAAGATTCTACAACTTTCTCAAAATATTGTAGATGTGTTGATTTGTTGAAAATATAAACAGGATGTTCATAAAATCAGATGTGGAATCATCACGTTACGTTTCTTTGCATTTTCTGAGAACATTTACCATAGTAATGTATATTTTTTTTCATACCATCAGAAAGTAGAGATTTCAACGAACAAAAAGCCCACCGAGCTTTTAAAAAAAGCTGATATTTTGACGGGAGAATTTTTGATTGAAAATTAGGGTGCTTTTTCGATATTAAGTCAAAATAAGGTGAAAAAATCAATATTTTGAATAAAAAAAAGTACAGTGTGTTTGGGACATAAAAAGGTAGGTTTTCATCAGATTTCGTGAAAAAAAATTTTTTTTTGGGAAAGATAAAAATAAAAAACCAAAAACTTGGTTATTTGAATTTTTTACATACATTTTGAGGTTATGTGAAAAAAGTGTGGATACAAAAGTTGTGGATACGAAACCTGGCGAAAGTGAAGAGTGGAAAACAATCCAAAGAAAGAAACCCAGGAGACAGGTTGTTATTGGTAACAACACTTCAATCCAAGTGAATGGCAGACACATGAAAGGGGTACCAAAATTAATCGATATACACGTCTCGAGAGTGGATCCTTCCATGAGTGCTGGGGATTTGAAAGAATTCGTGAAACTTAATTTTCCTGAAGCGCAATGTTCAGCACTTCGGTCAGAAATACCCTGACGAATATTCATCATTCAAGGTTGGTATTCTTGGCAAAAATTTTAAAGCGGCTATGGATCAAACAAATGGCCGAGTGATGCTCGCATCCAACGTTTTTCAATTTCCCAACTCAACAACAAAACACTCGTAGAGTCTTCTTCTGGTTGTGATCTACTTTTGCTGAACATTCAGACTTTATCTCAAATTAAATTAGACAACATTATCTCTGATTATATCAATGATGACTTGAAATTTATTTGTTTGACAGAAACCTGGTGTTGTTCTGAAAGTGTAGAAAGCTTTGTATTCCCTGGATATATCCTTTGTAATTATTATTGTAGAAATAGGTACAGGGCGGGGGTAAGTATATGGCATAAACAAGAATTGAACGTTAAACCGATTGATCTCAGGACGTACTGTATCGATAAAGATATTGAAATCGCTGGACTAATATGGGAAACCAAGTCAGATGAAACGGTGATTATTCTTTCTTGCTACCGGTCTCCATCCGGCAACTTTCAAGTATTCATGCAAAACATAAATATAATTTTGAATAATCTTTTTGACCCAAAGATTCCAATAGTGCTGGACAGGGATTTCAATATTAATTCAATGACTGCCAACGAAAACGATAACTTTTACGATTACTCACATCTTATAACCTCAAACCCAGGATCGAAGTCCCAACCCGTATAAATTCAACCACCGAATCAATACTGGATCAAGTATACACCAACCTTCCCAGTATTGGAAAGTGGTATGTCCTGACAATATATCTGACCATCGCACGGTCCTCTTTTGCACTGGGGTGAACGAAGTCAGTGAACCAAAAAAATTTCTATTAAAGAAGATCCTAAATGATACTAATATCCAACAATCTGAAGACGTCCCTTGAAAATGAAAATTGGGAACAGACCTATACAGCCATCGACTATGAACAAAATTCAATAATTTCCACGATACTTTGATGTTTCACCTGAATCAAGCCTGTCCATGAAATCTTCATCATTTTCTAAAAGCAAATACCAATGAATGGGTGAATGACACTGTGGAGAATCCAGTGAAAATTTGAAAAAACTATTTTATCTTCAAAGGAATTATCCTATTCTAAAAGAGCAGTACAAAATGCAAGAAAAAAAGGGACAATATGTTAATAAATACTACCATCAATTATTACTCTGACATACTACTGAAATCTAATAATGTAAATAAAACTGCCTGGAACCTTATTTCAAAACTAGGCAGACAGGAAAAGAAGAGCAAAACAGAAACATTACAATAAAACAGGGAAAATGATAGTATTTCTAATCCCGGAAATTTCCAGAAATTTTTAACGATTTTTTGTGAATGCTCCACATGAAACTATAAAAAAAATAAAGAAGCCTTGTGACGGGTGAAACATCAACTATGACAAATAAAAGTCTGGTCAACAGTATGTTCATTTCCCATATATCGGAAGAGCAGGTGCTCTTTATTATAAAACATAAACTAAAAATAAACATACATGGGGCCCAGATGAAATTTCAGGGTTCATAATTAAAAAAATTGCAAATACGATTATAAAACCTGTAACTTACCTCATTAATTTATCATTTCAAACAGGAATATTTCCATCCAGAATGAAAGCCGCTTGTTTCGCCCATTTTGAAAAAAGAAACCACAAAATTTGGAAAATTACCGTCCAATCACTATTACACCCATCATTTCGAAAATTTTCGAATATGCGATATTAGAACAACTACTGAATTTCATGGAAAAAAATAAGGCAATTGCTGAAAACCAGCACGGTTTCCGTACTGAACATTCTACAATTACAGCTATTCCGAGTTTTACGAAAAAATTTTACTCTCCCTGGAAGAAAGGGGAAGGCGCGGTTGGTGTATTCTGTGATCTCAGCCGTGCCTTTGATTGTGTTCATCATGACATTTTATT
This sequence comes from Gonioctena quinquepunctata, assembly GCA_018342105.1. Taxonomy (NCBI): domain Eukaryota; kingdom Metazoa; phylum Arthropoda; class Insecta; order Coleoptera; family Chrysomelidae; genus Gonioctena; species Gonioctena quinquepunctata. The sequence goes on along the minus strand of JAFIRS010003971.1, from coordinate 79,939 downwards.
GGATAAATTATTCAGATACGGAATCCGGGCAAACTTCATGAATGGTTTCGTCATATCTCAAGGGATCTTCCAGAAAATCAAGATAAATCACGTGGCGAACAATGAAAATTGGTATTTACTTCTAGTGAACTTCCGATAGGAATAGGAGTTCCTCAGGGCTCAGTATTGGGCCCTATTTTGTTACACTTTACATCAATGAATCACCTCTAATCCTCCCAGATGCATTTACCTGTTTGTATGCAGATGATTCCACGTTATTATTCACAGGCAAATCTGAGGTACAAATTCAAAACAACATTAACACTACTTTTCAGTCACTTCGTAAAATTGGTTATACGATAATTCTCTTTTTTCTGAATAGTACTAAAACAAATTATATAAATTTTTCACCAGACAGAATAAAAATAACCAGCAGTAGAAATAACTATAGATGATCAAATTATAGACAAGGATTGGAATGCTCTACTTTTCTAGGTATTAGACTTGATCAGAATGTATCCTTCAATACTCACTGTAAAATTTTAGCCAATACACTGAGTATTAAATGTTTTCAACTAAGATCTCTCAAATCTATAATTGACATACAGGGACTCCTGCTCTTCTATTTCAGGGAAATCAATCCAGATTAACATACGGAATAACCATCTGGGGTAGTTCTTCTGCAGTTAATGAGGTTTTTCTGGTGCAAAAGAGGATTATGCGATGCCTTGCTAATGTTCCCAATGGTACCTCATGCAGGGATCTATTCAAACAATTTAAAATTCTTCCTCTCTATGGCCTACATATATTGGAACTTTTAACATATATACACATGCAACGCAAAACTCTGGTTAAGAATAACTCACTACATGATCATCATACAAGATCAAAAAATAATTTCCATCTACCCAATGTTCGTTTAACAGTATCTCAGAAATCTGCAGATATACTGGGACTAAGATTATATAACGTTCTTCCTGAAGAACTAAAATTGATAGAAAGAGTGCACACATTCAAAAAAGATAAAAGACTTCTCCTCGCCCTCTGCCCTATAACATTAATGAATTTTTTGATAGTTTTAGATAAAATGTTTTGTCTGTCTATATTTTATATCTTATCTTATACACTTTATTTTTATATTTTTATATCTTATCTTATACACTTTATGTAAACCTTGTTTATATCTGACTTGTCCGATAGCCTCACAGCTCTATGGATTAAATAAAAATTGAATTGAATTGAATCTTTTTATTACCTACAACTTTTAAATTTAACTTTTTTCCATACGACTCGTAGTTTTGCCGGAAATCGAGATACACCGTTTTTTACCCTTAAAAACTCACCCCCTTCCACTTCCCGACCTCAGATCGCCCGTAAATTATTTTTCCCTTCATTTTTGTTATATTCTCTTCCTTTTCCAATGGGTTTCATCCTACTATTATTTTTTTTCACTTTTTACCATTTTCAAAGGCTTCAGCCCTGGTCTAAATATGTTTTCGTGCGGGGTTCTTTGCATGTGAGTTTCTTTGACAGTGTAGGTGAGCTCTAAGGAAGGATGTTTGGACATTTAACTCCTAAGGTGGTGAAAAAAGGGATGAAAGTTTGTATGAAAATCCGTCATTTTTAAATCATCAAATCTGACAAACTGTCAAATTAATGTTCGAAGCTAGAAAACAGAAAAAATACAAACTCTACGGGGACGAAGTCGCGGGCACCAGCTAGTTGAAAATATACAACATCTGAACTAACACTTACGCTACCAGAAGGGCAGCTTAGTAGTTGAGACTACATTCATTACTTGACTTATAGACCGGAAGCTAACAGCCGAAAATTCCAGGTGATTTACAAATGATAGTCATTCAGCTGGACGTCAGGGCATAATTTCAGGACGATTGATTAAACTTTGCGGAAAATTTACGGATTAAAAAAAAAGTTCACATATTGATTCTTGCATTATTTGTTGTATGTGATTAAAAAAAAACCGGCGGAAGCGAAATGCTATACCAATAGAGTGTAGCTAACATCCCGCCATACTTATTAAAACAGTGTAATTTTTACTTGTTTTTTACAGGCTCTTTTTTTTGCAACTTATCATGTTTAAGTAGTCATTTACTAAAATCACCATTCCATACCGTTTCGGCGGTTCCAGATAGTCGCCATAATGCTGCAAAGACGCAGATTTGTTACAGTATGGCTGAGCATTTTTAGAAACTTCATGATATATATGACCGTTAATATATCAGCCATACTTATGGTGAGGAGCAAAATGACTGATTTTATGAAACTTCTTTAAGGGGACATGAACGGTGCGTGACCCTGACGTGACTGTAAGAGAGTCATATGCTGATCAGTGTGAGCGAGAGAGAACGCCTAATAACTCTTTTTTTTCCCTTAAGCTACAACTAGTACAAAACGTCAAATAAGGCATTTCGATATATTTTTTGTTTTCAAAAAGCCAATACTGTTCTCACGAGGCTGGAGACTGCAATTTGCAAACGAGTTCTTTTTAAGTAGCCCAACTGTATCGTAAAAGATATGGGAAAAGAAATTGTATTGATTGTTACTAATAGAAAATAACTATAATATTTTTTTATCGATTATAAACTCAGCTTGCTTTTTTCATTCCGAGGTTGAACCTTTATTTTACTGGACTAGTAGAATTCCTGCCATTACATTTGGATATGTTATAAAACAAGATTGCGCCTAATATGTCTTTTAAATTTCATGTTAACGGTTTTTACACCTCGAACTTTCAGGAAAAAAATGTACCATACTGTAAAAAATCATTCAAATGCCCCATAAAATATTACAATTTTGTAATAACATTGTATTTGACCCTCCCACAAGTAGGAATTTTAACATGAAATATATAGTAAAAAATTTAAAAATTTTTTAAAAAGGAAAAAAATTACCGTTTTAATGATAATTTAACTTCCCCGTTTTTTTATCGACTACCGGAAAATACAAGAATCATTTTGTGAGAAATCTTTTGAAATCCGTATATTTTCCGGAAAGTTTAATCAATCGTCCTTAGATTACGCCCCGACGTCCAGCGGAATGACTATTTTCTTTTCAATAATTCGACCCCTGGAGGGGTGCCATTCTTGTAAGTAACAAATCACCTGGCGTTGGCGCCAGGTCTATCACTACAAATATGGACTGCTTTCTATATGGTGGCAACATTTATACAGAGTGGGTCATTGAAAACAAAACAGCGGCTCTGTAGGTCGGCAGAACCGAATTATATAAAAACGCTCGGACACATCAACTACATTTTCGAGGGGGACATTGTTGGCGATGAAATTCACCCGAAATACATTCCATCCCTCGGAGCTGTGACCGCCACCCCTACATTTTTAAATGGCATATGCAAGTGATCCTCATTTAAATATTTCTTCTCAATATCAAACAACAAAGAATTCTATCAATCGTTTCGAGATATAGGAACTTGAGTTGGAAATCACTTTTATTCCTCAATCAATAAAAATAACATCTAAGAAACTGTTTAAGATAATTATCATGTCAGAATTAAATGATCTAACTTCAACAAATAACATGCAATTCCGTTTCAAATTTATTCATCCTCATATTGATCGAAACAATTTAAGGTTCTTTAGAATCGATAAAAAGACGTTTTCTCGAATTCGACTCAAATGCGAGTACAACAAAAACATGTATGAGATAATTTTTTTCGCCAAACTGCAATTGTGGACGTCTATCAGTGTCAAACTGATCTTTGATTGAACGACATTAGAGTGAATTACTTGACTAAAGCTGCTGAATATCTTTCCGCAATGATGGTGTATACGATCGCGGAAAGAGTTGAAATAATAACAATTTTTTTTAAGAATGATGAGTGCGGTAACCGTACAGCTAATTTGTTCAATTATACGCATCCAGATAAACTTGTTGCTAGAAAATACGTTGTGGAAATAGTGCAAAAATTTCGTCAAACTGGATCAGTAGCCAACAAGGAACGAGACCCAGAACGTGAATTGCCGTTGAGAAATGAAGCTGTTGAAGTTGCACTTTTAGGACAAGTTCATGCAGACCCAACATTGAGCACAAGGAAATAGGCTAGTGTTACCAATATCAGTATATAGAACTAGTATCCGCCGAATACTGAAACATCATAAATTCCACCCCTACAAAATACATTTGGTACACCAATTGAATGAAGATGATTTTGATAGGCGACAGGAATTTTGTGAAATTATGACTACGAGAATAGATGCTGATGAGAATTTTGAGAATTTCCTTTTCAACATCTGCTTTTCTGATGAGTCTACATTCTTTTTGAATTCGACTGTGAATCGTCATAATTGTCGTTATTGGTCAGATGCCAATCCACATGTTTTCATAATCAAACTCCCCAAAAACTCAATGTCTGGGCCGGTATTTTTGGGGGCCGTTTGATTGGACCAGTATTTCTCGACGGTAACCTGACAGGAGAAACTTATTTGGAATTATTGAATGAATTTGTTTATCCACAATTAGTGGACATCATTGAAAATGACGATCGTTACCAAGAAGACCACTTGATATTTCAACAAGACGGGGCACCTCCACGTTATGCACAGCCTGTTAGGGCGTTTTCGGATAGAATGTTTCCTGGAAGTTGGATTGGAAGAAGAGGCTCTATAGAGTGGCCAGCCAGATCTCCAGATTTAACCCCACTCGACTTTTTCCTGTGGGGTCACTTGAAAAACAAAATATTTGCAACCGAACCAGAATCTCTGGAAGATTTACGAAGGAGAATTATTGAAGAATGCCGTCGAATAACGCCGGAAATTCTACGAAATGCGAGGTCTCGTTTTGAACAGAACTTGTACTATTGTATGGAAATGGGTGGTAGACAGTTTGAACATTCAGTTCATTGACAATAATACTTATTGCGACAGTTGCTTTATCAGATATTGTTTTTATTGATTGAGTGAATAAAAAGTGATTTCCCAACTTCAAGTTCATATATCTCGAAAACGAATCGAAGAATTCCAGAGCGTTTTGATATATATTCGAAAGTTCTGTCGACATACTACAGAGCCGCTGTTTCGTTTTCAATGGCCCACTCTGTATATTATATATCATATCTAACTGTTGAATCCGCGTTCTTGCTAGCTTGAAAGCCGGGCCCTTTTACAGGTAGCAGGTACAAAAGGTACATAAAAACCTTACTTACGTTAAAGTATGGTAATACTTTTAACATTTACATTACCGAGTTGGCAGAGCGGTCTAAGGCGCCAGATTTAATAGTCTAAGAGCTGGCTACGTAAATCAAAAATGAAAGGTATAAGGAACATTTTTACATAGAAACCTTCCTTACCTTAAAGAAGCGGGGGCGAGCGATCAAATATTCTTCCAGAGCGCCGCCCGGCGCTCAGATAATTTCAAACACTATAAACTCAAGTACCTAAGCCTAGTAGCTCATGTCGATGAACGCTCGCTTTTCAACTACAAAGGCCAGGGTTCGATCCCGAGTTGGGTCACGAAAAAATTTATATTTTTCAATTTTCTATTACACTCAAATCAACCACAAAACTTCTATAAGTCACCAAAACAGATTACCTCAGAACATTCCCCCTCACAACCCCTCAAAACACATAAAAATAAGTTCAAAAACTAAAACCCGACTACTGAAAAATCACGCTCTAAAAATTATGAAACAAGAAAATATTCTCATCTGAAATTGTTATGTACAAACTCATTCAACCATAGTCGGGCAAAACAGCATTTTCACAGAGCATGCGGAAGGCTGCTGAAAATTTCTGGGAACCTGTTTTTTTTTACGTACTTTTCCCAGGAAATAGCTCAAATTTGTCGAACGAAAGTATTAGGCGTGAATTTCAATTGTTCTATTATGATCAAATTACATATCTTTCTTATAAGCAAGATGGCTCGCCCCTATAACTTTTTTATTATTGAAGATAGAAAAACGAAATTTGGGGTTTGTGTATTATAGTTCAATTTACATTTTTTGACATATTCACTTGCTTTGCCGTACTTCCGGTTTGACCGGAAATGACCCCAACTTTCGATTTTTAAATGGGACATTCTATATATTTTTACTTATTTCGATCGAGAATGACATTCTAAATCCAATAACACCTCATTTGTCAATATTTGACAAATAAAGTAATTTTTATTCCAATTTTTACTTTTCAATCTAGAATGCCATGGATCGTGTAAATCGCTTCATTCTTGATCAAGTAACATGGGAAAAATACGACTTTGAGGCTTATGACTTCACAGTCGTTTTAAGAATTATTTAAAAGGAGCAAATATGAATTTTTCCAACTGGATATTTTCAAATGGAAAGGGGGTGGCTCGTCGGCTTTTTGTGAAAGATCATTTTTTTGCAAATAATTTGTTACCACACACTTTTACTTTATTTTCACTATTTTTCTGAATAATTGCAAGAAGCGATCATACCTAATAACAAATAATACAGAGAAGTATCTTTTGAATTTTTTAAAAATTTTTTTGATAGGCAAATTCAGAAAACGGCAAGTTATTGACAAATTGAATCATTTTTCCATAGGAAATATAATTTGGTGAACGCAATAACTTATCGGGGTGAACTAATCAGTTTGCCCTTTCTACACTTGTATAGATTTTTCCTGATTATATTTTCATTTTCAGACTGTGGAAGGTTACCCAAAAATCATGTCAAGAAACGTTGTTCCTCCACAAAAAACCACATTCATTCAATAAATAATACGTATTCGGTATACTTATGCACTAAGTCCTGTTATTCTAGTTATCCGTGACAAACAATTGAAGCTGTTGCTAGGACTACTCAAACAAATAGGATAATGAATATGCTGTCACTTTTAAAAATGTATTTGTTGCGTAGTTTATAATTAGATATGGAAAATTATACTAGAAACGAGAAAATTGGCATGTTGCTAATTTACGGAGAAGCAAAAAAGAATGCAACTGATGCAGCTCGAATTTATGCTCAGAGATTTCCTAATCGTCGCCATTCCACTCGGCATTATTTTCCAAAACTGGAAAGGAAAATTCGAAATGAACCAGAAGAAAATGCCAATAACTTCATCGTTAGTGAAGAAAAAGAAGTAAACGTGTTGGCCTATGTTGAAGTGAATTGTACGGCGTCAATTCGCCAAATTGTTTCTGAGTGTGATATTCGTCCGTTTGGAGAATTCTTCACAAATTATCGATTATTCAAGTACCAACTACACCAAAATATTTACGATAACGACCACAACCGAAGAATAACTTATTGCAACTGGTTTTTGACTAAATACAGAGAAGATGTACGTTTTCCATTTAAAATTATTTATTCAGATGAAACTCGATTCACCAACTTGGGTCTCTTCAATCGGAATAATAAAAGGTACTGGTCTCAAACAAATTTACATCTGATGCAAGAAGGATATTTTCAAGAGCGATTTGGTTTCAATTGCTGGATGGGTATTATCGGAGGAAAACTTTTGGGGCCAATAATTTTCGACGGACAACTTACTGCGGAAAGATATCTACAGTTGCTTAGAAATCAAATTAATGATTTCATTGAAGATTTTCCACTGGCTAACCAAGTTGATACCTATTTTCAACAAGATGGAGGGCCACCTCACAATTCTCAAGAGAACATCCGAATGACACCTTCCCAGAAAGTGGATCGGCACTTAGGGACCTATTCAGTGGCCTGCGACGTACGTATCTTAAGTTGTAATTTTTTTCCATAATGTATTATTTCTTTTTCATATTCTAGATCACCAGATCTCACTCCGTTATATTTTTTTCTTTGGGGAACAATTAAAAATCAGGTTTATAATACATCATCAGCTACTCGTGAAGAACTGGAGTATAAAGTAAGGATGGTATTCCAAAACATCACTGCGGAACAGCTAATCAATGTGATGCGCACAACAATTGAAAAAGTTAAACTTTTCCGTGATCAAGGAGGTCATTTTGAAAATTTGGAACCTTAATGGACTAAAGTCATAAGCCTCAAAGTCGTATTTTTCCCATGTTACTTGATCAAGAATGAAGCGATTTACACGATCCATGACATTCTAGATCGAAAAATAAAAATTGGAATAAAAATGACTTTATTTGTCAAATATTGACAAGTGAGGTGTTGTTGGATTTAGAATGTCATTCTCGATCGAAATAAGTAAAAAAATATAGGATGTCCCATTTTAAAATCGAAAGTTGTGGTCATTTCCGGTCAAACCGGAAGTACGACAAAGCAAGTAAATATGTCAAAACATGTAAATTGAATTATAATACACAACCCTCGAATTTCGTTTTTCTACCTTCAATAATAAAAAAGTTTTAGGGGAGAGCCACCTTGGAAAATCACCCGGTATAGCTTTATGACTGAAAATAAAATTTATTTCTATATAGGGTATCGAAGTGACTTCCTACTGCCTCTTCACGGGGGCGTACGGGAGTTTTCCCCATTTTATCCTTGAAATACAGAATGAAATGGATTGTAAATAATAAATTGTCATTTTCCCCTTCGAAATACGCGCATTTAGTGAATACGACACGACCGCATTTTTTAGTTGTGTTTGTCAGTCTTTGGGTGCAAACAAACCGTAACGCCTATGTTGTTAACACATCACTTTATCCAAACATTTTATTAAAAAATTCTGGAGATATTTAAGCATTATGCCCGTTTGTTCCGACATGAATAAAGCCAAGCTTCGTAAAAAGCTGAGCATACAAGTAAAAAGCAGTTGTGCCGTCGCAAACGGCCCTTATAGCAATACATTACACATTATAAAACGCTTACACCAATAAAAATTTGGTCGCACGTATTGGAAAATGATTTGTTTGCGCGTCCCAAAACATTTCATTGGGGTGTCCCAAAACGAATCATTCCTCAATTTCGAAGGGAAAAATGAAAAAAAAACCGTCAGATGTGGGGGTTTGAACCCATTCTGCCTTTCGAGATCCAGGCTTAAATCTGGCGCCTTAGACCGCTCGGCGAACTCGGTAATGTAAATATTAAAGGTATTACCATACTTTAACGTAGGTGAGTGAGGTTTTATGTACCTTTTGTACCTGTAAAAGAGCCTCCCTTTCAAGCTAGCAAGTACGAATACGTTCTTAACTAGCTATCACACTATTGGTACTCAAAATTTCAGGCTTCGTCGTCTGCCGGCTCTGGGATCTTACTCTAAAACGTGAATGAGAACAGAGTCGAATATTGGGTTAAGTAGTTTGGTTATTGTTCAAATACTTCCCACGATAAATACAAGCTATTCTATTATTGTTGATAAAATGATGATTTGTCGTTGTTGCTATAAATGCTGAAAAGAGTATTTTCAGTTCATGAAGTATAAAAATATCGCTAGTTATTGGGCTACAAATTTGTTGGTGGCATCATTGAATTCTTAGAAAATTGAGGATGAAAATAGTTTTCTGTTATAACGAAACTTCAACTTACATTGGGTACACTTATATGGTTCACACAACGTCTTTGGATCGATTTTGACGTCAGCAATGGCAAACTTCTTGTGTATCTTCATGGATGGTAGAGCAATAACAGAATAGTCCTTGGTTGGATGTGCTCTGTCCTGATGCAAGAAAACATATTCTTTCACCGCAGCTCTATACAAACAGTACGAACAAGAGAACCTGCAATTGGCATGCCGAATATCAATATGCATGGGTACATGTTCCCAGGGCGTTTTCAAATCGCAATAGACGCAGGGAATCATGACATCCTGCTCCGTATTATGCGCCTTCAGGTGCCTCTCTAGGAAATCCCTGAAGTTTGTGGTGAACAGACAGAAGTAATGAGGACACTTGTACAAGTTGCTGACATCTTCAATGAACTTGTTGAGAGCTTTTGGGGTCTTTTTAGGTTTCGCCAATTCCGCTGTGTTTAACTTCGCTTCCTTGACCACTAAATGCATGCTTTGCTTTGCGATCGGAGTCAAAGGTGGAGGCTGCGGCTCCGCCAGAGACATAACTCCAGCTATCTTAAACGGAAACGGATTGTCGTCAGTCGTTTCTATTTCAGCGAAAGATGGTGCTGCTTCTTCCTCGGCCGAAACATCGGTCGTTTTCGTGGCAGCCTCGACGGTCTGATTGTCTTCGTTATTATCTGACGGATTATTGGCCTGTGATTTACCTTGGTGAATATCAATCTCTTCCTCCCAATCTTTCTTGATAACAGAGAGCGCATCTCCGCTAAGTTTCCTGATCCTCAACATTCTTTTTTGGGGTGACACATTAGCCTCTGCATCAGCAGATATTGTGCACCAGGTTGCTGCGATCATCAGCTTTCTGTTGATCCAGACCAGATGAATAACTGTATCTTTGAGAAAATCTGCATGTTCGGTAATCGTGTGTTTGAATAAATTTTCTAAGAGCGAAGCTTCCAAAGTGGTTTCAATTTGTACGCCGCAGATTTCACAAAGAGTTGTATTTCGGCCCAAACTACTTGCTGCATGCCTTTCCCTGCAATGTCTTTGGAATACATCTTTATGGTCAGTGGAAAAAACACATGGTGGAACTAAACAACAGAACGTCGTTGAGTCTACAGTTTTTATAAGTTTCACCAATCCGCCTATTTGCAATGTTTTCGTAAAACTATCAGTCGGTTTTATGTTAACCAGCTGATTAACATGAGTCAATGGTGGTGGGCCTTCGTCGTCGTCATCATCTTCAATATTTATGGCATTATCAACGCTGGAGTCATTTTCAGTTCCCGGAGTTCCAAGTTTTCCTTTCAGTTTTTCGATCATATCGACGATGATTCTGTCATTCTTTTGGGTGACGTCATAACTTGGCGAGAGAAGATGAGGATCTTCTGGTTCTAGCACGGGATTTTTTATTCTAGGTTGAGTTACAGGTGGTGTAATAGGAGTCTCAATAGCTGGTTCCACAGATTCTATTACAGGCGGAACTGAGGATGGAATATCTGTTGGAATATTCGGTGGAATGGTTGGCGGGTTCTTCTCCAAAATGGGCATAGACAGGGGCGACTGGCTACTCTCACGACGAAATAGACTATCAGTTAAATCATCTGTGGGTTCCTGTTTCAGTATTATATCGTTTTTGCTCAATCTATTGCATAATTTGTCGACAAAATTCAAAGACGTCCTCGAACCAACGGATCGATTCAGTTCGTCCATTGTCTTGAGGCGTTCCTGCTCGATCTTTTTATTTTCCTCTTGTATGTCAGTTTTACATGTGAACACGTTCATCTCGATTTCTTTCTTCACGACTTCCTTCGCAATTTTCTCCGAATTTACTTCGGAATCCTCCTTGGTGGATTCATCAACTTTTTTCTTCTCTTTGTTTTCGTTGATACTCGCCTGCTCTTCCTTGTCACTTCCTTCTTTATCCTATAATTTCTTTTTTATCTTTATGTTTATTTGAGTGTTTTCTGTGCTTTTGCTTTAGCTGCCCGCTTGGACTTTATTGGAAGTATTTTTTCTGTATCCAACATTGTATCAGATCGAATCCTGGTAGGTTTGTCAGCTGCGCCCTCTCTGTCACTATCCATACTTTGTTTACTAGACACAGATTCAGTATCAGTCGTACAGTCGGACTCGACTTCTTTGGACTGTAAATATTTCTTTTCGAGCATTTTTTTCTTAGACTTCGGCCCCGGCTTCGGACCAGATCTGCGACGTTTTGGAGGAACTATTTCAGGTTGTGTCTTTTCCAGAGGATCTGCATCCGTGGAAAGTGTAGGGGGTTCCTTAATAATTGCAATCGATTTCTTTTTCGGACCCGGCTTCTTTCTCACTGGAACAGGCTCAGGAACCTCGTTGTTTTCTTCATCGTTCTGCACCACCTCATTTATTACTGCAGTGACTGAATCTGAAGAATCAAGTGTCTTTTGCATTTTCTCTATTTCCTCGTCGAAATGCGATGAAAGATTCACTTTGTAAATCGGCGGTCTGACGAGGTGGTATATATTCACGTGTTCTTCCACGTTTTTTTCATTCACTTGGACGTAATTGCATTCTCCGCAAAGATATCCAAACATTATTGTCGAATTATAACTTTTACGGACAATTGGTTTAGCTTCGTCTTTGTGACCAGTGTTCATGTGAAACTTCAGAGTTTTTGCACCACAGAAAGAAATATTACAGTTTGGGCAAATGTGTCTATATTCACCAGTGTGCGTCGATAGATGATCATAGAATAATGTTGGGAATACTATGGTGTTGGCTGTGCAGAATCGACAAGTGAAACTAATTTTTTTGGCTCCTTTAGATCCTAGACATGCTTCGTATCTGGACATATTTTTCTTAGCATCTGCTATTGCTTCGGCAGCAACCGAAGGAGTAAATCTCGAACTCAAAACTTCAGAATCCGGATGAGAGCTTTTATAATGTGTGTAATGAATTTTCCTTGGAAATCGCAAAGCTTACAGGCATATGATTTTGCATTGCAAAATCGACATAGTAGTCTTTGTCAGGTTCCAAGAAATCATTTTCAATTGAATCTTCTGCCGTTTCCTCATCTGCCTGAGGTACGGGCTCCTCGAGCAAAGTTTTCTTCTTCTTTACTTTCTTGATTATACCGCTAGCCCATCCACTACCGCGTTTTCTTTTCAACTTTCTCTTTGTTTTGATATTCTGATTACTCTCATTCGCTTGGGAAAGACCTTTCTCTGTGTCACTACTTTCGGATTCAGAATCATTTTCCCCATCCGACAATTCTTTAGTAGATTCCGTTTCATGAACAGATGTTTCATCGTCGCTTTCTAAGAAAGTCATGCTCCTAGTTAATCTTCTAGAATATTTTTCGCTGTCTTGCATCTCGCTCTCGGGAATTTTGGATATTATCACCCTGACATGTTTCATAGCATTCACTTCTGTTGCTTCTGAATGACGAATTTTTGGTTTTGGTCCCGGCTTTTTTCGGACTCTGGGAGGTTCTTCAGTCTCACTAGTTGACGGTGCCGAAGGAGAGAGTGCATGAGGATCGTCCTTCAACAAATGACACATTCTTTTTCCAGTTGCTGTCAAGACTCCATCGCGAATGAACATATCCTGAATGTCTTCATGAAGTTTGTCCAATTCTGACCTACACTTCTTTCTGGGCTTTACCGAGTTTACCGAAATTCTTTTTCTAGATTTGATTCTTTCCCCAACTGTGACAACTACATCACCTTCTGTCGATTTATCGATATCAGATGGGGTGGTTTTTCCCGATTCATCCTCCTCATTGGATTCTTTCTTTCTCTCGCCTTTAGGAGATTCAGATGAGACACGTCTAATTCGCTTTCTCAATCTGCGTTTAGGAACTATTTCTTTTTCAGGTGTACTATCTTCTTCGGGTAAAGCATCTTCTTCCGGTAAAGTATCTCCTTCGGGTAACGTTTTTTCTTCAAGCACCGTATCTTCTTTATGTAATACAGTTTCTTCTTCAAGGAAATCAATCTTTTTCTGACTTGCCTCTGATGCCATCTCAACGTCTGGTTCTATCTTGGATTTTTCTTGTTCTACATTCGCTGTTTTCTTTCTATGGACTTCTTCATCCTCAGAACTGTCTTCATCATCATCTGCTTTAATTATTTTCGTAATTTTCGACAGTTCCTTCGAGCTGAAACTATCAGAAAAAGTACTAATTAGAAGTAAAGTGCCGTTTTCTTTTCTTTTTTATTTTGACTACCCAAGAGATTCGCGAAAAATTGTGCAAGGATCGTTTGTTCTGCCGGAGGTTTCAACTCCTGTTTTTGTTCCTGGCTTTTGACCTCATGTTGCGTTTCTCCTTCGTTTTGGAGGTCAGCTTCTCTGAGAGCTGTTGAATCTTTATCCATTTGATCTAGAACCTTGACATCTTTTGTGCCATCAGATGAGCTCGACAACTCTGGGTCTTTGATATTACTTATTTTTATTTCTTCAGTGTCTGCAGATGTATTCACTTCAGAAAATACTGGTTTTGGTTTACATTCTTTCTCTTGAACTCTCTCAACCTCTTTCGATTCAATACTGCCCTTACTTTCAGCTTCTTCCGGAGCCCCATCACTGTCATCTGTATCAACATTGTGGACATTATCGTTGTCAACACCGTCATCAGATTCTTGATCACGATTTTCACAGTTTTCAGGTGCATCATCCTTATTCTCATTACCAGAATCATCCGGAACAATGAGAACATCGTGTGTTGGTTCTGTCTTTACAGGATCTGCTTCCTTTTTTATTTTGGGTATACGGAAAGATTGTTTTCCGTAACCTTTGCCGGTCTTGTGTTCTTCCTTACCGGAATATAAACTATCTAAGGGCGATACAAACGATTCTTTATCATTAGTCGCAGATCTAGATCTCGATCTCTCGCGATTTGTTCTTGCATATATGCGATCGAATTTACTTTCGTACCGACCAGACCTATAATCTTCTCTACCCCTTGATCTTCCTCTCTCAAAGTCCCTATTCAACCTAGGATCTCTTACATCTCTAGGATCTCTTGAATCTCTGGAATCTCTCGGATCTCTAGAACTATCTCGATTTATTCGAGGATCTCTAGTATCCCTAGGGTCCCGGTTATCTCTAGAGTTGTCCCTAGGGTCCCGGCTATCTCTAGAGTTGTCCCTAGGGTCCCGGCTATCTCTAGAGTTGTCCCTAGGGTCCCGGCTATCTCTAGGATCTCGATTTTCCCTGGGATCTCTTGCAACTCTTGGGTCTCGGCTATTCTCGCGCATTTCCCTGTATTCTCTGTATGTCGTAGGTCCTCGATATCTTGTATCAAAGTCCCTACGATCCCATTGAACTCTATTATCGTCCAATCTCCACCGCAAGTCTTCTTTTTGAAGGAAATTTCTATCCGTCATCCCAAAAGAGATATTTTTATGTTCTTGGAAATGTGGAGTTTCTGGTGATAAGAGTGGAGGGCCGCCATTAAATTGATTAGAAGGTAAAGGGGCGTTTGGGGGGTAATAATCTAACTGGTGTATGTTTTCCACTTGATTGTGGTTGAAATTATTATAAGCTTGGTTGAACCTTGGTTGGTTAATCGAGGGGGGAATGAATCTATTATTCATCGAAATAGTAGAAGACTGGTCGAATCTAAGTTCTGATCTCATAGCAGCCGGATTTGTACAACCATAATCGTCTCTGCTATAGTCCGAAACGAAATTATCGTCCCTTGCATATTCTGATACAAAACTATCTGTCGGCGACATCAATAAAGAAGGGTTATGCACCAACGATGGATTTGGTAATAATGGCGCTTTTGATAAAAGAGGTGGATTTGGCAGCAGAGGTGGATTCAACAATAATGGAGTTTTATGTCCGGGATGTGGAACGGGCTGAATCAAAGATGATGTTGATGGTATCGGCGTCATCATTCTGTCCGATTCTACATTCGTTTGTCGCAGTTGATTGACCATTGTGTTGATAAGCTGTGTGGTGCTAGGATTCATGATCTTCTGTAGAACATTGGGCATTTCTGGTTCAAGTTGTGAACACTTCACCAAGCTGGCAGGAGGGGGAGGAACATCTGATAGCCGATTCAAAATTGGTATTTTCGGAGGAGATATTTTCATATTAGCTTCTATGCTGTCGGCAACGGCTTTATCAACATCGGAATCAACAGCTAGTTTCCTTGGTTTCGGGTTATACTTGTCAGCCAAGCGCTTATAAACAGGTGTATCTTTATTTGCATCTGCAGTTTCTCTATTCATTCCTTTGAGCTCTTCAATTTGTTTCGAAATGAGACTTGCAATTGCATTAACTTTTGGCTCTCGTAGATCCTCAATTTTTTTAACAACAATCTGACTCTTGATGGAACCCGCACTATTTTTTTGGTCTTTGGTGCCATCTTCAATCTGAAATATATCTTCATTGGCAATTTGATCTTTACCTTTGGTTTCTTTCAATTTATCTAAAGTTCTGTGTTCATTCTTAGATTTTCTATCTATACTACTAGATTCCCTGCGTTTGTCGATTTTCTTCCTGTCATCTTTTCGTTTATCTTGTTCAGTTGACCTGCTTTTTTCGTCTTTTCTAGATTCTTTTGAGTCACTTTTCTGTTTTGAACTTTTCTCTTTGTGTTCGCTGTTATTTTCTAAAGACTCTCCCTCTTTCTCTTTGGTTTTGTCACTACCTTTTCCCTCACTTTTCTTCTCGTCCCTGGAAGAAGTGGAAATTCGCCTTTCTTTCGTCTTCTCCTTAGACTTCTCCTCTTTCTTTTTACTTTCATCCGTACTTGATTTCTCCTCTGCTTTGACTTTTTCTTCCTTTGTAAGAGAACTTCTCCTATCCTTTTTTGTGTCCTCTATGATTTTATCATCAATGGTAACGAGAACATTACCAAAGATACTGGCAGGTTCACTCAAGACTTTGGGAGATGGTTTGGGTTTCAGATTGATTTGTATGGCTCTCCTTGGAGAGTCCGTTCTTGGGGATTTCTTGTCAATGTCAGTACTGAACCGTTTCGGTGAGTCTTTTGGCGTTTCTTCTTTTTTCCCTTTATCTGTCGGTTGGGGCGAACTTGAATTATTTCTGTCAGGAGTATCAATTTCCTCTTTTTGCTTCGAAGACGGAGACATTGATTTCATCTGCTCCAATATGATTTGATGAGCTATTTTGTTCCTCATGCTATTGAGCTCATTCAAAGATGCTCCTGCATTAATTTTTTCATGGACATCTTCTTCTAAACCTTTCAGATCTTCGAGGCTTATAGGTGGTTTTGACATATCGGGTACCTTCGGATGGATATCATTGGAGGGTCTTGGCTTATTCAAGCTCTCTGCTGCACTACTATAGATATCTACTTTTGGAATACGAGACTCGGGTTCTAACCTAAAACAGACTATGGTTAATAAAAGTACAATTGTTAACGAAAAAAGTTTACCTTTCTACTGGAATCGGTAATGGTCTTATATCAAAAACGTCTTTCATATCTCTAGAGGGACTCGGGCTCGCAGGCGTTGACCTGGGGCTCTGTGTCAACCCAGGACTGTGTAAAGGATCTCTTTGGAGTAAATTCAGTGGTTTGTGATTCTAAAAAATGTATTCCAAATAATCAAAAATAATCACAAACTGTATGTACTTACAACTTTAAAGTACAACTTTGAGATGACGTCTTCACATTTGTTGAGGGTTTCTAGTTTTAACCTGAAAAGAATTGTTCGGTTAATGGATGGGCAGGAGACGCTGGTTTGATTTTGAAATAAGTAAATCTGGAGACGACATTGTTTCCAAAAATATTGACGTGAGTAGTCGGGTGCGATACGGTACTGGAGAGCGTCCGAGCTAAATGTTTAGATTTGATTCAAAAAATCAATTATACATTTTTGAGCTTCCTGCATGATTCACGTACAAATTTAGAGCGTTGCTCTACGGTGAGGTGTATAGTTAATAAAAATGGGTACAAAGAACAGAGAAGGGAAATGCGTTTATGGCTTCTCTTACTCATAGTAATAGGAGTGGCCCGGCTTGGGACTAAACAGGGGCTAGCAAGCCTGTCATTGAAGAATACTATAGTGTCTACGAAAAATCTTACATCACACGAAAAATATTCAGGAAGAACTGATAGGCGATGGTAAAAGGTTAACCCTCTCGAGCAAACTGCAGCACTCAAAGTACAAAATAGTTGTTTCCCACTGCTACCAACGTAAAGAAGAGCAATCCAAATTTGGCTTGCATGTACAAAACATTCAAAAATCTCAATTTCAAAAACCAATGACGACTTTAATAGGTAAGTGTTGTCGATATAGGGGGCATTAGAATTGAAAAAATAACAAAGGCAACGGTATTTGCTTTCCATCACGCGCATAACATACCCATCAGTTATTAAATGTTTTTTTAAACTAAGCATTTTTTATATTAAATGTACGTTTACTTCCTAAATATAAAATAAAAAACATACATGTGAAGCGGATTGTTTTATTTGCACATACATACTAGATACAGTTGTTAACCTTCGATTTTTTCTATAAATATACCTGAAAAATTAAAACTATATAAAATATTTGAACCGAACCTTTCCTTATAGAAAGTAATGGTGAAAGGAATCACAATTTGCAAGGCCTTTTTCCCCAATTAACCTATCTACCAGATTCATACCTACATGCATCGTGTATTATACAATACTTTCCTAGGTACTATTGAAAAAATAAATATTAGAAATAAATAAGATACCGTTACAACAGCATACTTTCTTTGTCTCTGGTGAGCGCTTTCAACTATGGGTGGATGGTGGATCTTAAACATTTTCAATCAACCGTGAAAAGTGAGATGTTTCCCTAATGGTCGCCATATGAAGATACATGAGTTGTGGATGGATACATTTGAAAAAGGCATTTTTTCTCCTTTTGGGCTATAGACGTTAGTCCTTCAACCTCACACAGTTAGACTGAATCTATTTATAAATGGATTTTGTTTTTAGTAACATGATTAACTATAAGGTTGTACACAGTTTTATCTTGTGAAGCAAGTAAGACTTGCACATTGATAGGCAATTGAAGTTTTAATGATTGGAGGTTATTGATAAATGTATCTATGTGGCTTGCCTTATTGCAACTAAAAAATATATGGTTCAGATCGGCAAATTCATTGTCATACGGACAGAGTGGGGAATCCAAGATTCCTATCTTGTGTAAGTGTGACGGGAACCGTCCATGGTTAAGTTTCAACCGGGTGATAATGCTAGTGAAGTTCGAATATATGTGCTACTTTATAAGGAAGTTCGGGGTGGATCTGGAAATAAGGGTTGTCGGACTGGTGTGATGTTTCAGACCATTTACTTTACCGCTCGTTAAGTGCATTTTATTCGTATTGGCTAATAATATCTGGATAACAGGACACATTTTCAAAACTGGTACATATGCGTGCCCCCTTTGCGAAAATATCTAACTTTTCATTACCTGGGACAGCACAGTGACCCTTAGTCCAGATTATAAAAATTTTGCACGAAGTTAATGAAAGTTGGTATATAAAATTATGTATCCTACATTTGATTGGTTTATTTAAATAGTTTAGCTGTGTATTACCGATGCTCTCTAACACTGATTTGGAATCTGAAAAAAAGGATGACATCCTGAACACCACTGGGCAAACACCAATTTAAAGCATTTTCAATGGCGACAGCTTCAGCTGTAAAAATGCCACACAAATCCGGTATTCGACATTTAAACACTATCTCTATATTTGGTATATAGAAGGCACTGCCCACTCCTTTAATATATTTACTTCCGTCTGTATATATTGCAGTGGATATATTAAAATGTTGTATACGTGAATTTACAACAGTTTGATTGTAGGCTGATATACTATTATATTCAGGGAATATGACTGTGGCTTTAGAAAAAAGAAAATCATAATTGAATGAATGAATGAGTTTATGGCATAGGAAAATCCTAATATACAAACAATACATCTATACATATTAGATTTAAATAATACGTCTTGTACAAAAGAAACGAAAAAAATTAAATCCAACACTAAATTAGGTCTATACACTAACATCCTGGGAACACAACATTGAAAAGTTATAAATACAGTGCAATAACTAAAAAAGAAAAGCTAAAATCGGTATCATTTGAAAACAAAAAACAAAAAAACTAATCATTTTATTACTGTATTATATTATTTATTTTGGATTCAAATATAAATAAACTTTTACTGTTTTTATGTCTTATTGAATTGATTTAAGCCTTTATAAAATAAAACTTTCATTGAACTTGTTAAGCTGCATCTTGGCAGATGAGAATCAGTGATCTGTCTTGTCTCATAATTATGGGTACTATTTCGATATATAATAAATTCGCCAAAATATGATGGTAGCATATCGTTAATAGTTTTGAAAACAAATATCATTGCTGCTTTGTAAAGCCTATCTTGTACTGAAAACCACTGTAATGCATCTAGCATGAATGCTATACTGGTATACCGATTGCACTTCAGAATCACTCTCATGCCTCGATTTTGCAGTTTTTGTAATGACATGATTTTGTTTTGATCAAAACCATATAACAGTGCTCTGCAATTATCAAAATGTGGCTGTATAATCGTATTATATATAGTGATCTTGGCAGCAGTTGACAAGTGAGTGGAAATTCTTGTAAGGAAATATAGTTTCTTTGCTATTTTTTTGGTTACATATGTGTGGTGAGCATCGAAAGATAAACATAAAACCTAGATACTTAAACACGCTAACAAGTTCAATTCTTTTGTTATTGATTTCCAGTAAGCATGAATTTATATCAACTTGTTTATATTTGTAAGGTTCGTTAGAATCATAGCTTTTGTTTTGGATATATTTATTTTTAGTTTATTGATGTTCAAGTAATTTTTTTTAGTTAAAGCTAGATCTATACTTTTATGAGTTACAGACAACAGTGTATCATTAGCACATAAATTCATAAAATCACAGCTGAGATATAATCCGATATCATTAATGTAAATTTAAAATAGCAAAGGACCTAACACACTACCCTGAGGTGCACAGAATTTTGTTTCAATAGGATTTGAATTAACATTATCTACTTTTGTGATTTGTTTTCGGTCATTTAAGTAGTCCCTAAACCATTTTAGTACAGTTTCTTTAATTCCAATAGCTTCCATTTTTTTAACTCGATCGATTGTTTCAAAAGCCCTTCTTAAGTCCACGAAAACAGCAACAACAGAGTCTCCGTTGTCAATAGATTGAGTCCATTTACTTATAGTTAGTTGCAAGACCGATTCGCAAGAGTGATTCTTACGAAAGCCTGATTGATTGGTCATGAGAAGATTATTGCTTTCAACATAATTCGAAAGCTGATCATACACAGTCATCTCTAGTACTTTCTCAATGCCTGGCAAGGTGTTTATTGGACAGAATTAATAAGCTGGTAAGATATGCAATGAGGGTATTTTTTTATCAAACTCATGGGTGGACTAAAGAGCAGCTGCTAGTGTTGGCGATTTTTTTTTTTCATTTGAAATAGGTTCGTTTGGTAATACGTATAGGGCTCAAAGACAGACAAAAGAATTGCACTTGGTTGTGAAAAAATGGGGTTTCATTGTTATATCACCCATTCCCGTCATCGTAGCGAGATAAACTATTTTTTTTTTGTTTTTTTAACGCTTTCTTAGTTGTTTGACCAATCCTCAGAAGTTAATGAAAACTTGTACGAGTTAAGATCACACGGACCTTACCATTTATAGTGGGATCCGAAACCACTCTTGGGGCCTTGACAATTTTTTCACCAGCTGCAGTGGACACAAGACCAACGCTCGTGCCACAGTTTTACAAGCCCCATATACCATATACCAGTTATTAAGTCTAATCATAAGCTTCCAAACACAATAGTTTCATCAAAATCGGTCCAGTAATTTTTGCGTGATGCTTGAACAAACAGACAATTACAGTTTTATAATAGCATAGATTGACAAAGGAAAATCTTGATGGAAAATTTAGAAAAAGAATTAGAACAAAACAATTCGCACAGTTTTCGTAAAAGCTATTTAACGAAATATTAAAGAATTCCCAGTTACTGTATAAAAAAGTTCCCTGGATGAACCGAATAATTATCGCGGCATCGCGCCAATGAATTGCCCAGCAAAACTTTCTATTCCTATTTTACTAAATAGATTGAAGTTCCGAATTCCATTATACAGATCCACCTTAGATCACCCGGAAGGAAAGTTTTCGCAGCGTTTTTTTTTAATTTCCATCGTGCTCTCGCTAGCATTGATCATAAACTCCTCTGGATGAAACTATATAATGTATGCGCGAGTGCAAAATTCATTGGGATCGTGAACAGTATATTGTATAACAAGCATGGAATGACATACAATTCCTACGAATATAAACGTTTGCCTGCGGCTCGTGCTGCGAATAGGAAATGGTCATTCTGTTCGAGTTTTACACTATACTGTTTCTAAGACTGTTAGAATATACAATGTAAGCAAGAAAACTCATGAGGAATATACTTTTATTAATTATTTAAAACAATTAACGCTCTTGATAAATTTTATACTGCAGTAATTGCAAAAGGTACCTTCTTATTTGTTATTAATTATATTCAATGTAACATTGGTACAATTATTAAAAAAATAACTAATAAAAAAACTTTTTCAAGACAAGCTTTTATTTAAGCAGTGTACTAAAACGTATAAAATTAGTTTAAAGTCATCGCGATTAAAAAATTAGGTACCAATTAATTTCATTGGACAATGATTGGTTGGTAAGTAACAACTTGTCGAAGTATTAATTTTATTTCAATTCGCGCGACAAGCTTTTTGAAACCAAATAATTCAACAAAAAAAATCAAATCATTGTCAGCGATGACTTAAACTTATTTTATACGTTTTAGTACACGGCTTAAATAAAAGCTTGTCTTTAAAAAAGGTTTTTTATTAGTTATTTTATTTTTTGCTTTTTAGTTAGTACGCCTTAAATCTGTTCATTTCTAATAGAGCATCGTTATTACAAGGTCTCTTCCCTGTAAGTTTTGAGCTGAAAGAAATCATAATCTCCGACCCAAAAACTCCCACACACCAATTTTGAATAGAATCTGACCATTATCACGAAACTCGTCCACCATCCTAAGTCGCCATCTTGAATATTAGTTTTTGACAAAAAATTCATAATCTCCAAACCTTAATACCTCCACATACCAATTTTGAATAAAATATGACCATAATCAGAAAACTCGTCCTCCATCTTGGAGCCGCCATCTTGAATTTATAAATTTTTGACAAAAAATTCATAATTTCCGACCCCTGAAGACCCCACATACCAATTTTGAATAGAATTGCATAATCACAAAACTCGTCCGCCATCTTGGAGCCGCCATCTTGAATTTATGAATTTTGACAAAAATTCATAATCTCCGACCCCGAAAACCCCCACATACCAATTTTGAATCAAATCGGACCATAATTACAAATCTCGTCCGCCATCTTGGAGCCGCCATTTTGTTTTTTCTCTAACAAAAATTCCATAATGCTTGTCACCGGAAAACCTCCAAATTTAATAATCGGACATAAATCGGTCAAAAACTTGCAAGATTTGTCCCAAACTATCTAACGAACAAGTGAAACTAAAAAAAAAAAAAAAGCTTGTAAAAATAACTTTTGGGAACTAGAACCCGTTTTTTAAGGGATAAGTTAACATTATTTAAATTTTCTATATTTGATGTCGATGGAAAATCTGGCAACTTTTTATTGGCTACGTTATTTCGATTAGTCAGGGACTCCTAATGTAACCGTCAGCTACTTCTGCCAGCCACCATGCCGTTTTAACGTCTTTATGTCTTCGCCACTGTAACCGAAGATTGGAGGAAACTTTGGCCGGTATAATTCCGGATTTGAAACTTATAAATATGAAGCAGTTTGCTTTCCCATATTTCCTATTTTATTGGTTCCTTATTTTGGACGGTGCATTTTCCTTTCTGATAATTTAGGAAAAGAACTTGAGCATCGTTGACATTACTTGGTCGCAGATTCCAATATTGTTTTCCAATATGTTGGCATATTCTCCAGTTATAGTAAATTTTCGAGAAGTTTTCGTTTTAGTGTTCAGAATGTGAACCAAAATTGCGGCCCCTAAATCTTAAAAATCGTGGATTTTCATATCACTTCTGCAAGCACCATGATAAGTACAATCTGCAACAAAAAAATATAAACAATTAATAATTAATTAAACTAGATGTATTGTTTAAGAAATTTAAACTTGCAAAACTAACAATTCCATTAAGGCTAAAAGCCTTAAAAAATTGCAACTTGCCAAGTTTTTCGATATTTTAGCATTTTTGCATTATTAAGTATAATATTATTGTGAAACTTACTTTTGCTAAGAGGTAGACGTTGTCTGGGGCTTCTTTGATAAACGTATCGATCCCCTTCGTTGTGTACATTTTTTTGGTTTGTGTCCATCGCTTTAGAAATGCTCCTAATTTTGAGTATTTATCCAGGACATTATTGATTCTAAGCATCGTTTTTAACATACTATAATGTGCCCATAAAGTGGAAAAGATTTAAAATTATTTGATTATATTTCCAAAGTAAGCTCTGAACTAGAAGCTTTATGTTCTCTGCACCAGCCCATGAATGGGGTAAACTAAACTAAAATGAAAGTAGAGGATATCTGGTGGTAGAATCGTCAATTAGCCAACACTTTTTTCTTGCTGGGTATTTACTGATTAGAATTATGATACATTATTTCATAGTGCAAGTGTCATGTCGGCGGGTTATATAATAGTAGTCTATTAGAAGACAACCATTCCACATCGACAAAAATTGCACCCTGGAGTTTGTGATCACCGAGCTGCAAGGGAATCTCATTTCAGGTTGGTAACTAACCTACCAACAGTAATTTTGGGGGAAAAATCGCACCAGCTGCTAAGTAATAATAAAGAATGGAGTATAGAAACTATTCACACTCTAAAGGAAAACCATAATATAGGTACACAGTCGGGTCTAGGAAGCCCACGGACAAATCCTCAAGCAACTAACAATGCATTGAGCACCCTCAATAACAACTGGATTGTGGTGGTATTGGAATGCATCCATGAAATGGATGCATTAGCTATAAACAACAAAGTAATCCCACTCGGAGTACCAGGGCTTATCGGAGTCGACAACCAGCAGATGCGCTGGCATGGAAATATATATGGTTAAGGATGTGACCTCTTTTTTTGCTATGCCGTTGGGATTTCTCGATGTTGAAAACTTTAATTTATTTAGTAGTTGTCAATTCGGCTTTAGGGCTAATTTATCGACAACCGCGGCAATGAATTCATTAACTAATGTGGTTAATGAGGGCTTTGAGACCAATGAATATGTCCATGTACAATTCTTAGACCTGAGTAAGGCTTTTGACTGTGTACCGCACAATATTTTAGTGGATAAACTGAAATTATATAACTTTTCCGAAAGTAGCCAAAAAATGACGGACAGAACTCAATTCGTTCATTTTAAGGACGTCAGCTCTAAATCAATTAACATTAAATATGGGGTACCACAAGGCTCTGTTCTAGGTCCGGTCCTATGTCTTATTTATGTTAATGACTTGCCAAATAGTGCTCCATCAGAAATTTCACCCTTTTTGTTAACGACACCACATTAACGCATTCAAATAGCGATTTTAGCATGCTGTTAACTGAGACCCATTTATTTGCGACTTTCGAAAACGAGAAATCAAGTTCTTCAATGTTTACCTATGATGTCCAAGTTTCAAATCAGTTATCAAGCGGTTCCTGGTAGAATATGCGTTCTACGATTTTGATGAGTTCTTGTCAAACCGATTTTTCACAATTGACCCATTAACTTGTAAGTCATAACTTATTTATTGTTTTGTTAATTTTACAGTGTAAGTAACCGTCATTTATTTTTTTTTTTTTTTTATCTGCTTACTGTTTATAATGACAAATATTGTTTTTATAACTGACTTGTCAAAGCACAATGTGTACATATAACCAATAAAGATCTATCTATCCATCTATCTATCTATTAGTCCTATTCTTCTGGCAGAATTTGCTATTCTTTTGGTATTCTGAGTTTGTTTTTGCTTTCAGCATACCTCTTCTAGTCGCAAGTTCTCAGAGGTATTTTCGCTCAACTCATCCCTTGTAGATCTTCCCAATATTTGGATTTTTTTGTGATCCACTTCACTTTTTGGTTTTCCAAATATTGTATTTTGCTAATCCTTCAGGAAGATTCAGGTCCCAAGAATGGCGTTCCAGCTTTTTTGGAGGTTTATCAGCTATTTTATTTCACTACACTCCGGTATGCTCCGGAACACACAGGAGGGTGACTTTGATTCGTCAAGTTTTTCCAAGCATTCCCAGACCATTTTCGAGCTGATTACGTGGGAGCGCATTGACTGCTTGACTATCAGACAAAATTATAATATCTCCTCTGCGGTAGTTTCTTTCGATGTTGAACTGAAAGCTTGGAGATTTGCCCAGACTTCCGGAGACTTTGGTTCTAGGCCCATATATTCCTATTCTAGTTCCTACTGCTGTTTTAGAGCATGTTTGTACCGTTTGGTGGCGTTTCTGTGCAGTTCTGACATGCCGTTTTGGTCTCACTTAATTTTACATTTCAGCTTTGTAGTAAATTATATCGGAAGGTTAGGTTCTTTTCGAGTGAGACGATAACTCCCCTTCCACCGTGACCTACTCGTTCCTAATTAAATTAGAGTTCACTTCAAGTCTGACCAGGTATCACCTTCTGACGCCAGTAGGTATCGCCTTCTGACGCTCGGTGATACCTACTCCAGATCTTTGGAATCTTGACCGTTGCATCTGCACAGATGTGCTCTGCTGTTTCTTCTTCGTTTTCATAAGCGACACACTGCGCTCTCCGCAAATCCGATTTTTTTAAGATGCTTTCGCACTCTACAGTGACCTGCTATGATCCAAAGGTTTTCCCTAATTCATTTCTAACAAGGCTGCTGTTCTTTTCGGAAGGTTTGGCATAAATGCCTTCGAGTGGACTTGTCCCACTGTTTCATATCCGTACTTCTGTTTTCTCCGCTCGGTCCAATCCACTTCTTTAGTCGACAAAAATTTATTGAAGACCTAGCGAATGCGATGCCTCTCTTGCATCAATGGTACAAATGATTTCTGGTGAGTACTCTCTTTTGGAAAACAGTTTTCTTTGTCTCATTCATTTATATGAGTCCTTAATTAAGACTGGAATAGAAAATCAAATAAATATCAATTAAAATGCTTCGATTTTTTGATTAGGTCTTATATTATCAGATGTGTTCAATGTCAGCTGCTTTCCAAATATGCTGAACCATATTATTTACGTGGATTTCAATCAAAATGTTTATATGAATTCTCAATTAACAAGTAAAATATTAACGTGATAGTTTTGCAATTTCAATGTTTAAACTTTTCAGCTAGTATATTAGTTCCATGTATATTGTCCTAATTTTAACTGAAATTGCGTTCTTTTCAACTATACTGAAGCACCTTTCATATCTCACTCTGGATTATAAACTTATAATTTATATATTTCTAATCTTCATGAATTAACACCATTATTTTAAGGTGGTTTTAATATGATTCCTGTACCTATATATTGTGCCTTTCCTGTACTTATTCTAATTTTATGTGATATTATTCTTTTCTAATCCCGACACAAACAGAGGTTACAAGTTTAACGTGTGTATCTGTGGATGTATCTGTCTGTGGCATCGTAGCTTTCAAATCGATGAACCGATTTTGATTTATTTTTTTTTTTTGGTTGAAAGGACTCGATGGAGAGTGTTATTTTATTCAAGGAAATGTGTTCAACCGTTTGAAGATCATCAGCTTTTTTCTAGTTGATGAAGCGATGTGAGCAACTTCCACAGGTCTGATCAATTCGAAATTTGGATCCTGTTACTTCAATGATACTGCAAGAACATGGTAACCTTGACCTGATTCTGCAGCATCACCTGGAATCTGCAGGATACCCATCTCATCACCGACTCACACCAGAGGTATCGTGTTTGGGCTCATTGGAATGATCTCAATCAATATGGATTATGGATAGATGGTGATCAGCTACTTTCACTCGTTCAATCGATATAGAATTTTGATATACGATGTGGCGAATTAGTGTATGAATGTGTAAAGTGAATGAAAGAATGAATGGGATTAACACGATTTCATATGGTACGGTGCTGAATATAATAAGGCACGGTGGAGCACGGTACGGACTACGAACTTGGGAGGTGATTAAATATAATAAAGTGAATGAATGATTACGATTTGGTATGATACAGTAGAGTGCTGAATACAGTATGGTATGGATGGTGTAGTACGGTACAGACTACAAAAACAAAACAATGGTAAAATACGACGATAGTGTTCAATTCCTTTTAATTACTAATAGTATTAAGTATTCTAAATGTAAAAATATTTTAAAATAATAATGTACGACACTTAGTAAAAATTAAAAGTATTGAAGTACTGCTTCTCAGTCTTTGCAGCCGATCAGTCATCAGGATGAATTCGGCCAAACACTTAATCTAGGAAATTAAAACTGATAAGTTATTTGTAATCAAGTCGCCTATTGAACTGAATTTAATCAGTGGTTATGCTCTTTGATATTCCGAAGAGCTCTGGTCCTATGAACTCTTTACAGGTCCTTCTTTTGCCAGAAGATCTGCTTTCTCATTTCTTTGTGTCCAGGGCACAGCAGAGTTATTCTATTGTCCCTGCCTATGCTTTGAAGGACCTTCACGCAGTTCCATACTAATCTGGATTCTATCCGACTTGATGCCAGAGCTTTCAGTGCTTGGCTGACCGACATTAGTTTGATCGATTGATTTTTACTGTTTCAGTATTATTCGCAGGCAGAGTTCAATTTCATGTACTTTTGCCTAGAATAGTGTAGCGTACAGTCCCAGGTTTACACTAAGGTTAAATTCCGGGCATCTTCATTTTTGGAGCCGTCTGTGTACAATTGTAGATTGGCCCTTGTGAGTTCTCGTTCTTCCGTCTGCCATTTCCCGGAAGGAGAATCTCATAAGGTCTATCAAAGTTGTATAGAGGGATCATTGTATCTGGTGACATTGCTAGAATCGAATGGGATCCTCCCTGCCCTCGTTGACCTCGACAGGTTTCTGTATACACTGCCTCGGGGTGGTGCCCCTGTTATGGTCAGACACGCTTGCCTCTGGAGTTTGTTGAGTTTTTATCGTGCACTCTTCTGTGCCCCTTTTCTCCACCAGACGACCACTCCATAAGTCTCAACACTGTGAGGTAAAGCCAGTACACTTGCATTCCCCATGTTTGCACACAGATTATCAGTTGAATACTTTTTCTAGAGGAGCATTCCTCGTGACTTTATTATCTAGAATCACCCCTAGATCCTTGAATGGAATTGTTTCCCCATAGAGGACTGGGTCTTAGTGAATCTAGCTTCCTCCTTCTGCTTAATGGTACTGTTACTGTCTTGCTGGGGTCGATCGAAAGTTCTTCTTTTTTACGATAGGCCTAAGAGTCGCTTGGAGTATGTCCAATATCACCTCTCCAAACTTTCCTCTAACCGTTATAACTATGTCGTCAGCGTAAGCTTGAATCTCGATTCCCTCCGCCATAAGAATCCTGATCAGATCTTCTACGAGAAGTGCCCACTTAATATCGCCTCGATCCATTTGCAAACAGTTTCCGATATCCCTTTGTTGACTGCTGCTCTATTTCAGAAAGCATAGCGTCCTGAGGTATGCCCCAGATTTGATCATCCCTCCTTTATCATTATAAGTGCCTTCTTTTTCGCTACACTCTCCATTAACATGTGTAGGGGAGTGAGGTTCAGGATTATCTCCATAGTAGCCGTTGGTAAATTCTCATTGTACTCAAGAATACACAGGCTAATATTTGTATCTTAACGAGATTGATTCTCATGGTGGTTTGATTAGTTCTTTTACCCCATGCCACAGCCAGTCTGACTATTGCTGTGTACATCCACTGCAGAATTTCCGAGTTGCATCCAAATGTTTCTTCGCAAAGATTCTGCACACCATTAGGGCTTCCTTGGCTTTGGTTACTTCTTCGTGCTTGTTCCAGAGCAGTTCAATCTGGGATAAGACCTAGATATTTAACTTCTATCTTCCACTTGACACGCCGAAGTCAGTCAGACCGCAGAGCAGAGTCCGCATGAGTGGGAATGGAAATCCTCCCTGTCCACAACCTTTGGTTGTACTAATCGAAAAGGTATCATGCCCTGTTTCTAATTCTGTAATCCTGGTAGGAAGCAATTGCGGCCTGGGAAACGTATTCCCAGGAAGAGCTCAATACAGAGGAAGAAGTCTTACAGACATGCGTCATGCCAAAGATCTCCTAGGCAATTTCAACCAAGGAAGAGCAAGAGGAGTTTCGAGTCAATAACGCGATTTCTGACGGGGCACTATAAACTCAAAGTACACCTCAGGAAGTTAGGCTTAGAGGAGGACAACACATGCAGATTCTGCAAAGGAAAACCGGAAACACCCCTCTATATTCTGATGCGATGCTGTACCTCAAAATCCTCGAATGTCTCAGGCGCTCGAGGGGCTTCTACAGCAAAATTTAGGAGGGGCACAATGGATCTAATCTAACTTCGCAGTTAATTTTTCAGAATAATTTTTTATGAATTCCTGAAAATAAATATTGGCTGCAAACTACGATTCAGTATTTATTGTCGAAAAGTTCCCAGTATCATCGATGCTCTAGCTCATCAGTCCCACAAAACGGCAAGTTAAAGCGCTAGTGAATCATCATCTTATAAGGATACCAAAGTTAGCATTTTTCCACATTGCATTAGTTTCTCCCTGTGAATATTTCATCTCAGCAAAATGCAGAAACAATGGCAATTAAATGGAGTTTAAAAAAATCGTGTGCATGTGCGGCTGGCTAATCTTACACCACCTACATGTTAACTGATTCGATTCAGGAATAAACATCCGGTATAATGACTCAATTGTTTCCAGGAATTTGATTGGATTTCCAAGATCGACATCATTCCATTCCAATGTAGCATAAAAGTGGAAAACATATTGTTATTCCACAGAAAATCAACATAATTGTGTCATCATTGAACAATAGGAGAGTAAGCCGAGTATACAAGAATCAGTATAAAAGTCAAAAGAGATAGCTGAAGCTACATATTTCTTTTCCCTATGGATAAGGTGGGCTAATAATTCACTTAAATATATCTAAAAATACTGGTGCATCATAAGAGGGGGCATGGGGGGCCAGAAGATCCAAGGGTTGATACTGATGCTGGTTTCAACAACAAAAATATTTGCAAACAGTGAATAAATATACTCAGAAACGATTTTATCAAGGACACATTCCAGTGATTTTAAATTCACATGACGGTTCGTGAAAGTTAACAAAATTTCAAGCTCGTATTCCCAGAAAAACTGTACCAAAGCCATTAAAAATGCATAAAAATAAATGTTTTTATGGGAATGCTTCAAGCTGCCGTTGTCCTTAATAACTAGCATTATCACTTCATATGAGTATCTGAATACGTTAAGAAAAAGCAATTATCAATTAATTAGATCATAATCTGAAAAAGGTACCCTTTAAAATCGTACATAATATCTGTCGGCAACCAAAAAACGAATTATTCAACATTCTATCAGGAAAAAAATCGTTTGTTCCATTCAATTGTAAATTATCTTCTTTGTATTTACAGAAGCGGAATCAACATCACTTTCACCTGCATAACTTATTAACAAAAATATAAAAGACTGCTCTTTTCAACGCCCTGTGAAAAATATACGTCGGCATTCTTACGACATGGTCGATATGTGCATCAATGAAATTCCTCGATTCCAGAAAATCATCAGAATCTGGTCAAGTATTTTTCAATTAAAACCTGTATTTCTAAAATGAGAAAATATACACAATTAGTACGAAAGCGAGTTTTAAGCGCTATCCGATATTATATTCATTCTCCGAACTTAAACGGTCTATTTATAAATTAATATCGTATACCGATATTTATAAAAAAATGAAAATTCAAACCTATTACTATTAATGCCGACTCCAGTAGGTAAGGATGAGAATTACAAGGAAGGTAACTCTTTCTCGGTCAAATATTTCTTTTCAATCGTTTTTGGTTCAATTATCCATGGAAAATTGGTCTGAGAAATGACTTAAATAGTCGAAAATACACCAAAAGTATTTTTTTTCAATGACTTTAATTATTTTTTCTTAGCGATTATTTTTTCCACGGGCTTATGCGAGGAATTATTGATGTGCGTCAACGATCTCAACAAAAAAAACTCTTTTTCAAAAGGAAGTTTTCAAACTCCATTTCTATTTGTATACAGTCCAAGTTTTCGCATTTACAGGAAAACTACATAAAAAAAAAAGATTATTCGGTTTATTTTTTAAATCCAGAGCCCAAAACTCATTAGAAAAAAACTGTCAAGATTAATGTTTATAAATTTTAATTTTTATGTACCTACGCCGTTTAGAATAATTTTCAAATCGTTATATACGTTCAAAGGAAAACTACACATTTCTCGCATTCAAAAGTATTTTTACATTCTCGTATTCAGTCATATCGCTCCTTATCTGTATTATGAAAAAAAATCGTGTAACCTTGAAATAAGATCAGTCAAGATTATCTAAACATTCAATTCCCGAAAACATGCCTTTTTAAATGAATCATTCATAATCATGTACTTTTTTATTTTCCTGTATACGCTTTACCGTATCTGAGATAGTCCTACAACCCAAAAATAGGAAAAAAACACTACCTTAAAATTACCTAACTTCAGATATTTCATGCCCCTCTGACAAACCTTTTAGATCCACATATCTGAAAGTATATATTTCTGGTCGACATACTATATTTTTTCTACCACCTATCTGGAAATTAAAACAATTATATATAAGTACGGACACATGCCAGAACTTATTTGTATTGAAGAAAAACGTCTTTGTAATGTAATATATTAACCTCTTAGTGTTCAATTGTCTGATTTTGTAATATGTAAAAAGAATAGCCAATTCCTAAATGACGATCAGCAGAAATCTTCTGATGATTCATCTTCAAAGGCAAATATAAATACTACGCCTTAATGTTATTTTCGGTTGAACAGAGGATAGCCGACAACTTTCATTTAAGCAAAGAGAAAACAAAAAAAAATTAATATGTTGCATTGAAATTTGGGGACCAAATATTCAACTTGTCTAAAACTTTGAGAATACACAATTAGAAGAGGAGAAAATCCCATAACTGGCATGTTTTAAAGTCATAATGCTTCTTACACACGTCTTATGAGATCCATAAAACACTAGTGTCTTATGATCATAAGACACAGTCTAAGACAATCTAAACTCACATAATAAACAACACATACATTTAGGAAAAGTCTTCGTGTTCATAACATACCAGCTGTGGATACAATGTATTGCATTTTATGTCTTGTTAGCATATAAAACACTCGAGAAAGGCAAACTCTCGAACTGTGCTCTCATGTTGCTTTTATTTTGTGTTTTATATGTCTAATAAGACAACCATACAAAATTATTATATTAACTGTATTATATCTTGAAATAAAAAGGATTAGTTTCTGCCAAATGTAAAGAAGTGAAAATATAGAATTTAAAAGAGCACATGAGTTCCTTGTATTTCCTTCGGGCAACATCCCCACGAAAAGTTATATCATGCAATTAAAGCTAAAAACAATTCAAATTTTGACAAATTCACTGGACTATATTAAAGATCTGGAATGCACTGAGCAGCCATCTTGAAATATTAAGGCTTGGTTCCAACAAACAGAAAAAATCACCTCACCACTAGTTTTTTAATATTTGTCGTAATTGTACCAATATTCGGTATTCACTTGCATCATATCAAAATTAGTCGGAGTCAACACAAACTTCTTAAAGTTACTTATATAAAATAACACGGTCATCGTATGATGAGTACAACTAGTGATATGAAAATGCCTACCGGAAAATCAACGTATAGGAAGATTTTATGGTTTCAATAATCCACCGATCAAGTAGCAATACCCGTACACCCGAAAAGAGGAATTCAGCACTACTCGACCAAATACAAGGATGTATTCACACAAAAAATTATACGAAAATCCGCAAAATCACAGTATTACTGAGCTCATTCATCACGCGAATTCACTGCCGGAGCCATTTTGTTGAGACAATTGCCGTTCTAATACCAACCACCAGCCACCTTAACTCGAGGCGATTCCAAAGCTGCTACGATAATCCATAACTACCTTGAATTTAAAACGGTTCTCTTACCTTGGATAGTGTTTCTGGTTGTATAATAGTTCACAGTATAACGAAATTCGAGAACTCAAGTAAAATAAAACAAATTATAACTAAATAAACTCTTGGCACATTTTAATAATTTTTCAATGCAACTCTGAAACGACGGTATCTCAGCCTCGTAGCTAGTAAATGAAATATGGAGCTTGTGCGCAACGAATACGTCAACGACAAAGGCCGAGTAGTGACGGCCCGCCACGATATCGGCACACAAGGCTCTTCTGGCGATAAAAACACTACCTTAAAATTTCCTAACTTCAGATATTTCATACCCCTCTGACGAACCTTTTAGATCCACATATCTCAAAGTATATATTTCTTGTCGACATACTATATTTTTTCTACCACCTATCTGGTACTTAAAACAATTATATATATATATATATATATATATATATAAGTTTGGACACATGCCAGAACTTATTTGTAATTAAGAAAAACGTCTTTTCGGGGATGTAATATATTAACCTCTTAGTTCAATTGTCTGATTTTATAATATGTAAAAAGAATAGCCAATTCCTAAATGACGATCAGCAGAAATCTTCTGATGATTCATCTTCAGAGGCAAATATAAATACGAGGCCTTAATGTTATTTTGAGTTAAACAACTACAACGGATAGCCGACAACTTTCATGTGCAGCAAAGAGAAAACCAAAAAAATGTAATATGTTACATTGAAATTTGGGGACCAAATATATAACTTGTCTAAAACTTTGAGAATACACAATTAGAAGAGGAGAAAATCCCATTTTAATTTCACAAAATGAAAAGTCTACTTTTGACGGATTTTCCATTTCAACAGGATGCATTTCGGAAGCCTTTGCTTCCATCTTCAACACAAAAAAAATAGAGAAATGTAATTGACTAACTTATTGTGGAATGGTTATGTATATATACTTTTTGCAACACCTGCTTCAGACGTTCAATTTTAGAGCGCCCAATATATTCAGCTTTGCTATACGTTTGACTTTACCGCACTTATTCGCTAAATATGAAATAACTGTAAGAGTTTTAACTCAACTATACTAACGTAGTAATAATGTCACGACCAGGGACTTTATCTACTTTCGCTCTCCATAACTCAAATTGAACTTTCAAAGCAGGTGTTCCAAAAAATAATGTATGTTACTGATGAATATACCAATCGTGATCACAACATTCTCCTTGAGATTACATTTACATGATCACTCGTGTCTACCACACTCGTCTCATAAAATTTTGACACATTCTGAAGGTTAGTTGGATAGTAGAAATATTTAAATGAAAGCAATATTTTGATCAGTACTGCAGCATATCCAATTCCACTCTCAGTGAAAGCATCTACAATGGCTCCAACCCACAAGTCACATCTTGAACTGTCTCACATATATGTGAATCTTTATCGAAACAAGATGTGATAATTTTTTTCTGAAGGACCAAAAGTTGATACACAGTGCTACAAAATCAGAAGTGCCCCACTGACAAAAATATGAGAATTGCTATTGAAATAAGTTGTCATAAATTGAATTTTTATGAACTACCCTAATAATTGTGACATAAAATTTCACTCAAACCTTTTGTTAATAAACGATGCCAACGTTATTTCATGGCCTAGGAGGTTTTGCAGTTCGGTCAGATAGATATAGATAACCAATTATCCTTTTCCAAGGCTGAAGAATGAGTACACTCCGTTCCTTGTGCAACTATATTTTGTTATGCAGTGCACTACAATTAGAGAAAGGTGTCTACTCCCATATCAAAAAACTATTTCCTCAACAATTATCCAGACACAATCCAGAGGTATATGCTATCTCATCGTGAAACTTCAAACTCCATTGAAAAGTAGAGAGGGAAATAACAACAATGGCAAAGCACACTAATAAAACCTTTTACACCAAAAATATTCTGCTTATGTATAAATAAGACTTCAGTTTGATTATGTTTAACTCCTTACAGATTTTTCTAACACTACTAGGGTGACTATTACGGGTCAGAGCTTACTTACTTTTTCTTTTTATCTGTTATCATCGCATGCAAGGACTCCATCTTACTGAGCTGTTGTTCCCTGTTCTTTTTGTTGGGGTCCTTCAGTTGTGCTATCATATTATTCAAAAATGGAATGTACTGCTGAAGATTCTCCATCTTCTTAATGTATTCGTCTTCCGCCATTCTATTTTGTTTCTGCGAAAATATCCATGATTATTACGTAATTATATTTGATGTCAACCTAGAAGCAAAGAGTATGTTTTTTTTATTATTAAGATAATGTAATAACTTTCAAGCATGTAGTTCTGGAGCTTTGGAAGGATCTCTGTAGCTTTCCCAAACTCTCTCCAAAATATATTTCTCGTGAACATCGATTTTGGCCAATGTAATTCTATTGGATTGGAGACAAGAAAAAACATTAAATATTATATGTATAGTCCAAATTGGTCATTGTTTTTGAGGTATACTGTTTGGATGTATGAGAGAATCCAGGAAACGGGTAATGACCATTTATTGTTCAATAAGATATGAAAATGTAGAAGAAGAAAATTATTTTGTTTCCAAGCAAACCATAGATATGAATAAAGATCTTCAAGAAAACTTATGGGCATACATATGATCAAGATTATATATTTTACCCACAACTGGCATGTTATGAAGTCATAATGCTTCTATTTACACACGTCTTATGAGAAAAAAAGTTCTTATAATCATAAGACACAGTCTACGATAATCTAAACTCACATAATAAACAACACATACATTTAGGAAAAGTCTACGTGTTCATAACATACCAGCTGTGGATACAATGTATTGCATTTTATGTCTTATTAGCATATAAAACACTCGAGAAAGGCAAACTCTCGAACTGTGCTCTCATGTTGCTTTTATTTTGTGTTTTATATGTCTAATAAGACAACCATACAATATTATTATATTCACTGTTTTATATCTTGAAATAATAAGGATTAGTTTCTGCCAAATGTAAAGAAGTGAAAACATAGAATTTAAAAGAGCACATGAGTTCCTTGTATTTCCTTCGGGCAACATCCCCATGAAAAGTTATATCAAGCAATTAAAGCTAAAAACAATTAAAATTTTGTCAAATTCACTGGACTATATTAAAGATCTGGAATGCACTGAGCAGCCATCTTGAAATATTAAGGCTTGGTTCCAACAAACAGAAAAAATCACCTCACCACTAGTTTTTTAATATTTGTCGTCATTATACCAATATTCGGTATTCACTTGGATCATATCAAAATAAGTCGGAGTCAACACAAACTTCATAAAGTTACTTATATAAAATAACACGGTCATCGTATGATGAGTACAACTAGTGATATGAAAATGCCTACCGGAAAATCAACGCATGCGCACATACTTATTGGAAGATTTTATGGTTTCAATAATCCTACCGATCAAGTAGCAATAGTAAATTGGAAATTTCAAAGACTTCAACTAAATAATGAACTAAAAGATTCACCTTTGGGCATCCTGGAAGTCGTTCTAGAAGCAAGATTATTATTGCGAAATACCCGTACACCCGAAAACAGGAATTCAGCACTACTCGACCAAATACAAAGTTGTAGTCACACAAAAAATTATACGATAATCCGCAAAATCACAGTATTACTGAGCACATTCATCACGCGAATTCACTGCCGAAGCCATTTTGTTGAGGCAATTGCCGTTCTAATACCAACCACCAGCCACCTTAACTCGAGGCGATTCCAAAGCCGCTACGATAATCCATAACTACCTTAAATTTAAAACGGCTCTCTTACCTTGGATAGTGTTTCTGGTTGTATAATAGTTCACAGTATAACGGAATTCGAGAACTCAAGTAAAATAAAACAAATTATAACTAAATAAACTGATGAACTCTTTGCACATTTTAATAATTTTTCAATGCAACTCTGAAACGACGGTATCTCAGCCTCGTAGCTAGTAAATGAAATATGGAGCTTGTGCGCAACGAATACGTCAACGACAAAGGCCGAGTAGTGACGGCCCTCCACGATGTCGGCACACAAGGCTCTTCTGGCGGTATAGAGCTCGTTGTCGTACATCGGTCTTCAGTATTCAGTTTATAGTGGAGTTCAGATTGGCA
This sequence comes from Gonioctena quinquepunctata, assembly GCA_018342105.1. Lineage (NCBI taxonomy): Eukaryota > Metazoa > Arthropoda > Insecta > Coleoptera > Chrysomelidae > Gonioctena > Gonioctena quinquepunctata. Next base: position 42,214 of record JAFIRS010003971.1, on the reverse strand, counting down.
GTGTAGACAGGTAGACACGTACGTACGGCAGAAATTGAATGTCGCAGCTAGTGAGAAAGAGTAGGTAGTCGCAGTGTAGTGATAGAGAGGAATAAAGTGCACAGTGCAATCTAATGTAACTATTTCGTTAATTTATTAGGTAGTGGAATTCTACATATAATTCGACTGGTGTAAATCATACGATATTTTTCTAGAATCAGACTATAAACGGATGACGTAATGTTCAGAATGTGATCTCTGCATTCACTATTACGAAGTTATGTACAGAGGTCATCGACACTTCATTCACGTGAACAATATTTCTAGGCAAGCGTTGTATATTCATTCCTGAGTTCTTTGTAGTTATACACGGTAAACTGCGATCGATAACAGTTCCTTCAAGAGCTGACGCCCAGTTTATTTGAGAACATTTTAATAAGAAAAATCTTATTATTCGCCATTATGAAGCTAGGTACACAAACATTTTTATTGGATGCCCATGTCAATCCTCTGGGAATCCGGAGACGTCCTATGATTACCTATTTTATTTTTGCTGGGTAGATATACAAGTCACAAACCTACCTCCAATTAATTTTCACATAGTCTTCTCACTGCATAGTATGAAGATTTCTCTTTATCCGATTACGGATTTTTCTTATCGTGTGATGACTCTCCGAACGTCTGTCTGTCAGAAATTTGTGTTGACACCACTAACGTTATACCTAGATGGATTTTGTCAATAACTTATCTTCCTCATTTTTCGGTTTAGTCATTTTGTACTTATCTTACCTACGAAAAATAAATATCTGCAAACCAGTAGTATAAATTCAGAATTGATGAAGGTATTTCAGTAAAACTGATCAAACTTTTCAGTTTATTTACGTAACTATGGTAGACAAATGCTGCGAAATTAAGTCACAAAATGTCAGCAGTGTAACATTTATCAAAGTTGCTCATATAAAATTCAACAGAAGGCCCAATAAGTGATTGAAGAAAATGAAATCAAATCTGACATCCTGTTGATAACTGAATAGAGACTTTTTTGTTGGACCCTTGCTTGTGTTTTGATTTTCGCAAGACTTTCATTTGGAGTCCTTCTATAGAGGGCGATATAGATAGGTATATTGAATCCAATTTATAGACCGGGAGCCAGCGACCGAAAAACCCAGGTGATTTGTTACAAGTATGGCACCCCTCCAGGGGTCGAGTTCCATGAAACGAAAATGCTAGTCAATTCGATGGACATCGGGGTGAAATCTCAGGATGATTGATTAAACTTTGCGGAAAAATTATGGATTTCAATTTTTTTTACACAATGATTCTTGGTTTTTCCGGTATTTTATTAAAAAAAAACCTGTGGAAGAGAAATGCCACTTCGATACTGTAGAGCCAACACCTCGCCATACTTATTAAAGCAGGGTAATTTTATGTAAAATTTGAAAACTTGTTTTTTGTTGCCTAATTTGTTTTCAACCTACTTATAATGTTTAAGTAGTCATTCATAAAAATAGCATGCCATACCGTTTCGACGGTGCCAAATGGTCGCCATAGTGCCGCAAAATCTCAGATTTTCTGAATAAAGCATAACGATTTTTTATAGTATGGCACTTGCATTTTTGGAATGTTCATGATAGAATGTGACCTTTAATATAATTTGCCATATTTCTAGTGAAGTGCAAAAGTGGTGTCATACTTGCAAAACTGTGAAATGTGTTCAAGATACGAGACAGTGGCGGTTCTAGATTTTGCGGGGCCCTCCCGAGGAAAATTTTAAAAATAAACTTTTTAAAACAACGTTCTTAAGCCAACCTGGAATTTAAATTTTGACGATGGTTTTACTAATTTATCTTAAGAAATTTGTATATTCTTTCCTGATAAATTATACTTGGGTTAGTTTTCTAAATCAAATTCCAGTCAATTCCGCCATATTTTTCACAAAAAACTTGACAAATAAGATAAATAAAAAAAAATACAGAATAAGATTTTCTTTTTTTCTTTGCACAAATTCAAATTCATAAATTACATGTGAATGAGAGTAAATATAGTATGGCAGTATAAGCTATATACGTATGAATAAACTACCTGTAAAATAGAATTAGTAAAAACATTAGCATTGCCGAAATTGTTATGTGCGACATCCAACTCCAACATTTCAAGGGAAGAGAATAAATATAACACCAACTCATCACACAACATAGCCTCTTGTGACTTTTACTGGCCTTCATTAAAATGTAACTCTACGACTTCTTCTATCAAACCACTAAAATCTGGACTGGTTGCCATTCGTTTTCTATGGAGAGGAGGGCTAAAGATGACAGTCGATCTTGTATCACAGAGTTTCTTAGATGAGTCTTGATAAGTTGGAGAAGTTCCTTTCAGTATATGCTACTTACTGTGACAGGAATTTTACCTATTATTCTTAATGCGTTTGGGTAGACATCCATCAGGCTGTTTTGTACAATATACTTGAGAACTGAAAGTACGTCGACTTGATATCCACCGTAGACAAGGGCCTACATTTTCAATTCCTCATACAGTTAGTTCCTCGGCACATTTTTTGATTAACTCATTAATAAGTTTTATTAATAAAATTACAAAATATCAAATTGAAGTATTATATAAATATATACTGTACATTATTAGTCTAATTCACATAAAACCATCTGGGTATCTAGTTTATGTAGCGTTTTGTGTTAATTTTTTCGTTTTTTTTTTAAATTTCGTCAGGAATTTCAAAACTTTCCTGCACTTTGACTTTCTAAGTTTGATAAAATGAAAATGTTGAAATCAAATTGAATTTTATATTTTTTTTAAATATTTATATTGTGGATTCAATAACCAGAGGCCCTCAGGTTGTACGATCGTCGCCCTCAGGGCATAAACATCTACCCAATACCTTTGGTATATAAATAACTATCAACACATTATAGCATTATTGTATTCAGTTTATATCATTATGATCCTACTAAAAATATAGAAAATAACCAATAGGTACTGTGACCATGAGCATTCTTCAGCTGCCACACGTTTTAATATTTCGAAAGTCAATAAAAAACATGCTTCGAGAAAAATATGCCATACTTATGGTGAAGCGCAAAAGTGGCACAATACTCGAAATACTGATTTTACGAAACATATTTAAGGGAACATGAACGGTGTATCCCTGACGTGAGTGCGAGAGAGACAGCGTCATAGGCCCATCCTCAGGTGCGAGAGAGAACGCCCAATGACACCTCTTATATCCAACTGGTACAAGAACGTCAAATTATACATTTTGATATCATTTGAAAAAAAAATAGCCCATACTGTCTTTATGGGGCTGGAAACTGCAACACGCGCTCTGATATTTCAACAACCAATGAAATTTGCTGTAATTGATTGTATTGATTGTATCAATAATATTAAAATAGTTTTTTTTTTATTAATGATAAATTTTGTATTGTACAAAGCTTCTGAGTACGTTATCCTCGACGTTATCTATAGCGTAAGGAAGCTCCTACTCACCGCGCTATAGCTCAAAAATGGTGATACAAAAAAATATGTGGAATTTTATTACCATCAAAATTCAGAAGCCAAAACAAAGGTTTATGCAAAAAAAAAATTTCAGAACGTAAATGCTCCTTTTTACAAGCTTTTATTTAGTTTCACCTGTCCGATTCGACTGAAAATTGGTATGTGGGGGTTTTCGGGGTCGGAGATTATTAATTTTTATTCAAAATTCACAAATTCAAAATGGCGGCTAAAAGATGACGGACGAGTTTTGTAATTATGGTCCGATTCGATTCAAAATTGGTTTGTGGAGGTCGAAGAATATGAATTTTTTGTAAAAATTTATAAATTCAAGAAGGCGGCTCCAAGATAGTGGACAAGTTTTGTGATAATGGACCGTTTCTATTCAAAATTGGTATGTCGGGGTTTTTGGGGTCGGAGATTATGAATTTAGTCGAATATTATTGATTTTTTGTCAGGATGGCGGACGAGTTAATCTTTAGATGGTCTCCTCATTGGAAAATAAAGGAATTTCTTAGGTACTTCCCAAATGCTTTCAACATTTTTTCAAGTAATAAGACATAATATGTACAGAGGATAATTAAAAACTAATGACAACTAAGAGCCTGGTCCTGGTCATTGGACAGAACAAAAGTCAAACATATTACAATTTTTGAAAAGGTGCTAAATATCTATATAGCAATGCATTACATCAACTGAACGTCATACAAAACTTCTTTTGGAAAATAATAAATAGAAAAGATAAGACTTATCCCACGACAAATCTTTATGATCATGATATTTTGAATATACGATTACTGTATACAAATTGGGTCTACATATATAAAAAGTTTGAAAAAGTGACTCATTGTCAATTATAAAATAAGACAAACAACAACCAAAAGCCTTACAACTCCACAACTTGGTGATTAATATAAATGAAACATATCATATTTTGAAATTATATCATAGCAGCATACCCCACAATTTTTACAGATCTGCTGAAATTTGTCATCAGTTTTTTCCTCATCATTGTCTAGTTGGCCAATATCTGGTTTATATTTATGGGTATCTGTGACGGTTAATTTAAATCCATCCCATTTTTTGTAAAATATATAAATTCTTTTTTCAAATTTTCAGTAGTAGTAGCAGAAGGATTATATTCAATAATTTTTGCTGACAAGTTTTTCATGTAACTTCCTGAAAGAAATTTGTCATAGTCAGTAGATGTTATTTGGTCAAAGTTTTTTGCAAATCTCGTGTTTATACATTATAACGTTGAATGTATTTAGTCTAAAGTTGTCAATTTCTGTTTTTGGCTGCTTATCAATAGCCCTCTCATCAAAAAAAAATTGACCACTCTCTTACGAATTTGTTGAAAACTTTCTTCATTGAAGTCACAATATCCTCTGACAAAAAATCTGTCTTAGCCCATGTTAAATTAAGCTGAAATCTTTACCTACCATAATTGTATTGAAATGAATTGCATTTCAGTAGATCTCAACCTTTGCTCTGTAAATATTTGGAAAAGGGACCAGTAATGCTGAATATTAAAAAAAATTTGCACGGTTGCAAAATTTGTATAATTTATCAAACCTTCTTCATATGATTTGGAAGTAGCTCTTGTACTTGGTGGAATTTTCTCGTTATTTTCTATTGCTTCCAAAGTAGATAAGAGATGCACATAAAGACCAGACTTTGGATTAATAAATTCACCAAATATTTTTTTAAAGCTGCTTTCTTTGCCCACCAGCAAGTTTCCCCAATGTTTTGCAATTTTTTATGTTTAGGATCACTTAAAATCGAATAAAAAATGTCAATTCTTAAGATAGTAGGGTAAGAAGTAAAGCAACCTTAATATTTTTATTTAATACATCGCCATATATGCACGTGATCTTCGTTTCCATTTTTCATTCTGGTGGAGAAACCTTTAAACTCTCCTATATTCCCGGCTCCATCGGTGGAATTGGCTACGAAGGCGAAGGCAACAAAATAATTTTCGAAAACATTTGGAATTGCCACTTTGAACTGACAATTGTCACTTTTTTCGAGATCAATCATTGAACAGAATTAATAAAAACTTAATTTCATATGATTCTCCCGAAATTAGAGATGACTTTTTATAAAAAATGAAAATTGTGGGAAAATATCAGTTCAATAAACTCGGTTTTGAAAAAACTAGTTCTGTTATAAATAAGACAGCAGTTTAAACAAAACAACTACCCCCCATAAAGTTGAAGGGGTAATTTTCAATAGAGAAATGTAATTACCTAACTTGCAATTTATGAAAGAATTATAATCAGTTGTATGCATTTTACTTAATACTTCAAACTTTCAATGGAAAGAACTTGCCATTAAAAATAACGTTTTTAGTTCGTAGTTATGTGAATTGATTACTGACGTTTTCACATGTGTCAAAATCACTTTTAACACTAATGTAAAATGATGGTAGATACTCAGTAGTTATATCACTAGGGATGGATATTTTGGTGAGTATACTTTGATATTTTTGTGTCAATAATGTAGAAATTCACGAGACCAAATTTCTTTAAAAATACCCCGACAGCAAAGCAAAGAAATTTGATCGAGTGGTACCCAACAATATAGGTGGAAAAATATCAAAGTATAATCTACCCAAAATATCTATCACGAGTGGTATATGACCAGATTATTTATATGCTTACGCTTGAAAAAACTATGTTTTTCTACGTTTTTTCGAATTTCTTCCAAGGAAGTGTTTCCGAAACGGTCAGACATCATTTTTTAATTTCACAGTGACTTGGACGTCATCTGACTGAATTATTTTGATAGGTTTGGTATGAACAATGGTAAATGTCTACTTGTTTTCTAGTAAGTAGCGTGTATATTCGCAGGTAATATCCCAAGACTATGACAAATAGTGACTATTATTTTCGTCATAATTCTATCGAGAGTACCTTGTATTTCGAGACAATTTGATGAGACCATATGAACATTAATAATCTGAATAAAGCCCGAGAGCTTTAGCTCGAGGGAGTTATTCTTTGATTATTAATGTTCATATGGTCGAATTGAATTGTCTCGAAATACAGGTTGCTCGATATAATTTAAAGAAAATAATAGTCGAGTGATATTCAGGAAGATTATTTCGTGAACACCACAAAATCATTCGGTAAGATTCCGGTCATATTTGTCACTTTCGCTAATGTGAAAATAAGCCAATCATTCATATACGTTCATCAACATTTAATAGAGCACTGCCAGTGACGTAATCTGACAGTTGTCAAACAGCTGATGAGGAGGAAAACAAAGCTTTTTTCCATTAGAGTGCGTGTGTCTTTCTTGTGAATTTTCCCCGAAAAACGATATCCTAAAAAAATATTCTTGACATTGTTGTGATCCTTAGTTCGTAGTGAATATTGTGAAATAAGTGCAAAAGTCTATAGAGGTTGATTTGTTTGAAAGTATGAACAGGATGTTCATATAATCAGATGTGGAATCATCTGCGACTGAAAGATAAACTTTAGTCACTATCTTCCATCGTCAAGATAACCTCTTGTGGGGTATTCATGTTGAAAAGGGAAACCTTCCCAATTGAATAGAAAGATTTTTCTGTGAATTGAAAAATCCACGATAAAAATTAAGTTATTTTTTGTGAATGTCTAACAGAAAACGGGGAAGTAGTTGTTTTCTGTTAGACATTCACAAAAAATAACTTCATTTTTATCGTGGATTTTTCAAGTAACAGAAAAATATTTCTATTCAATATTCAATTGAGAATGTTTCCCTTTTCTATAGAGGTGTTATAAACATGGATTTTCCAGTTTAAAAATACGTTGTCATCATAATAACACACCAAAATAGTTTGTTTTTTTAGATTTGATTAGGTTCATCATGACATTTTGTGCTGTTATGGCACAGTAGAATGTTCTATAGAGAACTTCAGCAATTCTACTGTGGTTATGGGTTGTAGTAACCGATCCAATCAGGACGAGCACGTGAGATTTATCCGATTGCCTTCCAGAGGCACAATTAGGAAATAATTAGCAAAATTATTGGATATTTCAATGGAAAAAGGAATCTTACACTATATTAACAGATAATATGTTCACTAAATGTTTACAGTTTATAAAAAGCACAACAAATATTTAACAAAACACAAAAAACAATGATCTCCACACACTCAAATGCGTTGTTGCTCCCGATCAGCTGATTACCGCCATGTCGTGACGTCACTTGACAGTGCTCTATTCAACTTACTTTTTACAACCACCAATTACTTACTCATAAACAACAAGAACCATGTCTCCAGACAGACTCTTTACTTTTTTTGGTATTTTCTGGGATGGATTTGCTTATATGTTCACTAATTTCCGTAGTGGTACATAAACCAAAACGTGACATTTTCAATTTTGAGTGAATGTTACGTCAAATTTTGATATTTATCATAGCACTCTTATACAATCGAACAAAATAGCCGCTCATATTTCTTTATTAACCTAAATAGTCGATCATTTTACATATCATGAGACTTTTTTATAGGTAGAGCCGTGTGTATGAAATAAATGAAATAATCGCGGATATACTAGCAACATGGTGTATATTCGCTGATATTGGGATTTGATTGGTTAGATAATTGCATTTGATTAGCTGAATCATTTCGAGGTATATAATCAATTGTTATCTTATGTCGTATATTGAATAAGGACTCAATAAATAATAAAATATGCGAGCCCATACTGTTCAACTTGTGGAATGAAAAGGGAATTCAAAAAAATGATTCGTATACAAACATTTCCAAAAATTTTAGTTATACATTTAAATCGTGTTTCTTCGACTGATGGCAGTAAATTGGACAATGTGATTAATTTTCCCATACAAAATTTAATTTGGACCAATATTCTGCTCAGGATGGGATGAATACTCTTTATAATATCTACGCCATATCTAATCATAGCGGCAGCATTTCCAATGGACACTATACTGCATATTGCAAACACCCTTATTCTAATTGTTGGCACCTCTTCGATGACTGCCGTGTGTTTTCCAAGATTGATTCTCTCAGCTCCCAGGGAGCATGTGTCCTTTTCTATGAGAAAGTTGATGATCTGATTTCTGATGGTGTTGTGGGTTTTTCCGAGTTTTCCTCCAACTGAAACAGCAAATGCGCCATCACTTCGAGTCCCGGGCTTCTATCAAGATTTTCATCTGGATATTATTTTATATTTAAAACTTTGCTTTTGTATTTTTTAATTCTGAATAAAGTTTTTTTAATTATAAAATATATATTTAGTACTTGTATGACAAATCTGATATTAACTGACACATCTATCAAAGTGCGAATTGTTTTTACTAATACAGGGAGTTGTAACACCTTCTTTTGAAATGTTCCACATTGAAATCTTCAAATTTTTTTTGGTAAATATCGTCTTGATCTTTGAATTGGAAGGTCCTCAGTAAGACCGACTGATTCCTCTGATTTCTCATCAGTGGTTGTCTCCATCTTGAAAACTTCTGGCCATTTGGCATAAGCATCCGCTATGATGAGAAAACTGGAATCATTCACAGGACCGGAAAAATCCATATGTAACCTAGTTCAGGGTTCCCTTGGTATTGGCCAAGATGCCAGTTCCGCTTTCATAGGTGATTCTGAAGCTTTCAGGCAGGAGCTTCATTGATTGACATTTTCGGTTTCTTTATCTATACCAGGCCAATAACCATAACTCCTCGCTAACGCCTTCATTCTATCTCTCCCAGGATGTCCTTTATGTAGATTTGTTGAAAATATGAACAGGATGTTCATAGAATCAGATGTGGAATCATCTGCGACTGAAAGATAAACTTCATTTTTATCGTGGATTTTTCAATTCACAGAAAAATCTATTTATCAATATCCAATTGAGAATGTTGTCCTTTATGTAGTTGTTTTAGAATCATTTTCCGAAAAATGGTGGGAATGACCACTCTACATCCAAAGAGTATACAATTTTCTGATATAGATAGAGATTCTCTTCTATTATGGAACTGTTGAATAACTGGTTTCTTGAGGCCAACTGTAGGAAATAAAGTGTGATACTTTTTTTAGAACGGCATCCTTAAGAGTCTCGCTATCATTTCAGCAGTTATTGGAAAATAATTCGTAGCTTCCTCGATAATTTGCTTGACTGTATTTTCCATATATAGAGCTTCAATGACAAATTCTTCATCGGGCTTCGATTCGCGATCCATGAGTCTTGTTAAAACATCTGCATGTCCAAATGCCAAAGATGATGTGTATTCGATATTGAAATCATATGAGAGCTAAGTCAGGGGCCATATTTGTATACGATTTGCAATGTACACAGGAATGCCTTTATTGGATCCTAAAAATTGATAGAAGTGGTTTGTGATCTGTCTCAAGTGTAAATTTTCTACCGAAAATCATTTTGTGGAATTTGATCACGGCAAAAATGAGTGCAAGCCCCTCTTTTTCTATTTGACTATATTTCTGTTCCACTGGTGTTAAAGACAGAGATGCGTGACAAATTGCTTTGATACTTCCATTGGGAAATTTATGAAGAATACACGCTCCAAGGCCATAGCCTGACGCATCATCTGCTACAATAATGGGTAATTCTGGTTTATAATGCTTTTTGGCATTTATCTGACCAATTCCATTTGGTGTCTTTCTTCAAAAGATCATTCAGCGGACCACGAATCTGCTTCATGTTGTTCACAAATTTGCCATAATAATTAATGGCACCCAAAAATGATCGAAGTGTTGTGAGATCATTGGGTGGTGGCATTTATGAAATCGCTGTGATTTTTAATGGATCAGGTCTAATTTCATTTTTGTCTAGAATATGGCCCAAATATTTTATTTGTGACATGAAAAACTTGCATTTCTCAATTTTCAGGCGGAAACCATAATCCTGGATGCCTTTCAGAACTTTGAAAAGATTTTGATTATGTTTCATCTCGGTTCTACCAGAAACGATGATATCCATAGTATCCATTAACTGCTGAAAAGCTCCTGGGGCCATCTTGACGATTGAACAAGTAGAGCCTTCTGTGTGTTGAAATTGTCAGAAGTTTCTTGGATTCATCGTCAACTTCGACTTGTAGATAAGCATCGGATAAGTCAAGGTTGCAGAATATAACTCCATTTGAAATTTTCGAAAAAATATCCTATGGAACTGGCAATGGATAACAATGTGATTCTATAACATCATTTAGGCCTGTTGAGTAATCGGCGCAAATACGAATTTTTCCATTTGGTTTGCGAACTACTACAATTGGTGCTGCCCAATCAGAAGAATCAATAGGTGTAATTGCTCTCTCTCTCTCTCTCTCTCTCTCTCCTCTCTCTCTATCGGTCCAATTCGTCCTCAACTAATTGTCTAACATTGTATTCTACCGGTCGTTTCGGTCGGTAAATAGATTTGGGTATTTTCACTTTTGATTTGTGCAGTGTCCCAAACCATCCTTGAAAACCTTTGGAAAAGTGCTTTTTAAGTATTCCAAACTCATTTTTGATGGTATCTGGGAAGATGAATCAATTTTCTTGCAGATAGAATTACTTGGAATGTCCCATAATCCAAATTCCTCAATCCAGTCGATTCCCAATATATTCAACTCACTGATTAATGTCACGAAACATGTCTTCTACCGGTTGTGAATGATCACCCAGTATCACCTGGCAGTTTATCCTTACAAGTAAATCCCCTTCTTGTCTGGAAGCGTTGAACGCAACTTCCTGGGTTTGAATTATTTCTGGTTGGCCAATTGTTCTCCATACGTTTTCATCAATGATTGTGATATTTAGAATTAATTTGGTTGATGAACATATTTTTCGTATTTTTATTTTGACCTTTATTCTTCTTGAACCCCTAATTGTTTTTGTTTTGATAGGTTTCTGGCGTTTTATCTGTGAAACAGGAACAATAGCCTTCTTTATGTCCAATTTTGGAACAGACTCCACATTTGTGTTTAGAGCAACTGCAATCCTTCTTGAAATGCACCTCCCCGAATTGCCAACAAGGTGTTCTGGGTTTGTCGAAACTGCTTTGAAGTTTCTTTTCCTTGTTGAAAACTGCGTGAACTGTGGTATTAGTTCAGTGTTCAACGAGAGCTGTATCTTTCTTCAAACTCGACATATTTTAAAGAAATGTCGCTTTTTTCATCTTTGTCAATTTTTTATAAAAGACGTGTTGTAATATCCGAAGATTTCAATCCAATTATGAACATGAGACATTTGAATTGATTCTCGTTCAGCTTCTTCAGTTGGAAAGCTTCACAATGCTTGTTTACAATACCAGCATATGTTAAAAAATCGTCGGATTCGATTGTATTCAGCTGTAGACACTTGTATCGAGTACCTACTAAATATAGATGATTGTTTTACAAAAAATTTCTTGAGTTATAGATTCTTCGAACTGAATTTCTTCGGGGTTTTTCGGCAAATTGAAGTTAGTGTACCTTTCATGTGCAATAGTATTGAGATTTCGTAGTAAAAGTCGAACTGTGGCTGCATTTTCCACCGAGAACAAACAGAACTTCGTATCTTTTATACCAAGATTCGAATGTGATATTGTTTTCCGGATCTGGTACAAATTCAACTATGTTTCTGGCCAGTAATCCGATGATGAACTCAGTGTTTTCAGATTTTGATTCTGGTAACTTGTCAGTGTTTACTTTCAGTGTAAGCATTTCCAGAATTTTGTTCTGCTGTTACAACAACTTCACGAGCACCTCAGAATCCATAATCCTTCGTCGCCAACCGTTATCTTCTGTCGCATATCGAATAAGGACTCAATAAATAATAAAATATATATTTAGTACCTGTATGACAAATCTGATATTAACTGACAAATCTATCAAAGTGAATGTTTTCTAAATACGGGGCATTTCTAACATCGATAACATAAATCTGTTCAATAGAAACATTTTAATGGAATGTTATAATAATATTCAGAACACAGTTACCTACTTATGAGGAATCATTTATAAACATGTGTTTGAACAATTGGTAATATTAATTCCCTGAGAAGTAACTGAGGAAGTATTCAATTCAACTGAAGAACGTTCGTCATCGCTAACTAATGACGGTGCTATTGAAGTGGGATGTTTCTGAAAAACCGTTCTTTATTATATGACAGTCCGGCACTTCTATTATAAACAATAGACAATCGTATCCTGAGTACCACTATTTCTGAATAGCACAGAGAACGTTTCCCAAAAGATAACCAAATAATGCAGGTGCAGAGATAGAACTAGTACTTGTACCAGGAAACATTTTATCAGCAATTTTATTTTTGTTTTCAATGGAATTTATTGTAGTCAAATGCTAACAAAGATGCTGAAGATCTTCGAAAACTGCTGCGGATCTGGTAATTTCAGAAATTCGGCAATGGTGGTAGGCATCTTCCTAAAATTATTTATTTCAACTGGTTGAATTATGCATTTGTTGTTAGAATCAAGAATCATTCAGGAAAAACCGACGTTGATTTATGGAAGTTGGGCGTAATGCAGCAAATTAACGGTAAAAATTCATGTAACGATGCAAAAACTCCGTTGAATGTTGGTTTTGGTGTGCGAAATAGTAAAGAGAGAGCGAATGAAATCCATTATGATAACCAAATCGGTAAGTCAAATAATAAAATGAAAGAAGCATGGTCGGCTATCAGTGATATTACGGGAAAATAAAAATAAAAACATGTGGGAATATCACTTAGTCCTGATAAAATCAATGATTATTATTTTTCGACAGAGCCGGACTAAGAGGGGGGCAAACGGGGCTGCAGCCCCGGGGCCTCCACAATATAAATTTTTAGGTAAAATTTCCTAACAAATACCGAAGGATATGCAAAATTATATATAAAAAATCTGACAACGAAAGAGCAGTTCTCCCACTTTTTCCTCTCATTTTTCGTTTTAAACATTCAAAAACATGTTTCGTATTCTTGTCAAAATCCATGGTTCATATTAATCTTCGATCTGATGAATCATGTGTATATGCGAGAAACAATCACCATGTAAAACATCATACTATTATACAAAATATTATATCGTATCGAAATTAGCTGTAAAAACAAGAACAATTGAATTAAAAAAAATATATAATTTTTTTTTATTAAATGAAGATTTTCTGTCGATGTATTCTTCGAATGACACAAGCGATCTAGATACACAATGAAATTCAATAATCATAAGCAAAAGAAAATAATATTTCAATTTATGAATATGATTGCATCAAATTATTTATAAGAGCCCTGTGCGCATTCCATAATAGAACAAAAGTTCAAATTCTGTTGACTATTTTTCTGCCGATTCTACAAACACTTTGCCCGTCTATACCTGTTTTTCCTATTTATTGGCGTTGACAAGTGTCCGCTGAGTGGCGCGCTTGTAACAGAGAAATCCCCGAAATCTGAAAGTGAGTCTAAGAGAAAGATGACATTCCGCAACAAATGTAAATCCTTCTGAAAAGGACTATCTATCTATCTATCTAAGATGTTCTACTATCAAATTCTTGAAAACCAAAATTTTAGAGCTACATTCTCAAACATTGAAATTACAGTGATTATTTTTTGACATTGCTGGAAACCAATGGAAACGTCCAATTCAAATAATTCATATACGTTTTGGCCAATCAATAGTGGGAATATTCTACCTAGAAAATTGTCGCGGGAATAATTTGAGGTATTTTGTTTTTATTGTCTGACAACCTATATTTTTAATTTGACGTCTGTCATCAATTCGCATGAAAAGTGTGAAATGAATCAAAACCGGTTTAGTACATTATATAATTTTGCAAGGAAATGTGTTTATGACCGTAACATCAAAAAATAATCTAAAGAATACCACACGAGAGTTCGATATAGTAGAAAATAATTATCTAGATTTCTTTCTCAAACTTGTTGGCAATAGCCACTCGAGCCAGTTGGTCTCTGTTGTCTATTGCCTGGCAACAAGTTTTCGAAACTCTGTCGAATTATTTTCACTCTCTTGTGATATTACAACTGAGAATGTGATGATGTCAAATTGCACTGGAAAGCGCTCATTTTCCAAAATGAAAAAAATAGGCGAATTACGATGAGACAAAGCCGCCTATCAAAGTTATCGCTTCTTAGCATTGAGAATGATTTTCTCCGGATGCTGGATTTGACCGAAATCATCAATGATTTTTCGTTGAAAAAAGCTCGCAAGAATCCCTTTGTTTACGCTGTAATTTAATTTATTTCTTGTATTTTATTATACCTACATATGCTCGTGTCAAAATAATTTGATTTGTTCCGCAATAAATAAAAAAAATAAAAAACTTGTTTGAAAAATAATTAGGGGCCTCCACTCCTTTGTTGTCCCAGGGCCTCCACACCTTTTAATCCGGCCCTGTTTTTCGATTGCAAAAACCTTAGTGAGAATATAGTGATTCCTTACGATCCCTTATTGAATCTTGAAGATGTCAGAATTGAGGAAAACCTAACTTTGTACGACACAAATATTAACGAATTAGTAGAAATTTTGAGGAATATAAAGAATAAAAATGCAACTGGTTATGATGGAATCTCCATAAAAATTATCCAAAATCTTCCAATTAATGCACTGCAAACATTTGTATCTCTAATCAACACCTCATTCCACAATGGATTTTTTCGTGATTTCCTGAAAACATCTGTTGTCCTTCCATTATACAAAGGTGGAGATTCAGATGATCCCGCGAATCTTCGCCCGATCTCCCTCATTCCAACTATAGCCAAAGTTATCGAAAAACTTGTGAAAATAAGTCTGACGGATTTTCTAAGACGGCACAATATTTTAAGTGAAAGCCAGTTTGGTTTTCAAAGCAATAAAAATACGCACGATGCTATGTTTTCATTTCTTTATGATGTTTATTCAAAGTTGAACTCTGGTAATGTAGCTGCTGCGGTCTTTTGTGATCTATCGAAGGCGTTCGATTGCGTTGATCATAAGATCTTGCTAAGAAAAATTCACCGATACGGTTGCAGAGAAATGACGCTCAAATGGTTGGATTCTTATCTTTCAGGAAGGAATCAAATGGTAAAAACAACAGGACTTTCAGAAAAAAAGGATATTATGTGTGGAGTGCCACAAGGATCAGTTTTAGGACCCATTTTATTCTTATTATATGTCAATGATCTTGCAAATTTGAGCATTTCTGGAAAGTTCACTCTTTTCGCTGATGACACGAACAACAAAAACTCAAAAGATTTACACAATGCAATATCTACTGATATGAAAAAAATCAAGGAGTGGTGTGATGCTAATTTGTTAGCCTTCAATCTCACTAAAACAAACATTATATCATTCAGATGTTCTCTTGATGACAGTGAGAGTAACTAATACCGTTTTGGGGAGTATGCAATTCATCAGCACTTCTAACTGTATTAGTACTGCAGAAACGGGCTATCAGGTATATGTGTAAGATTAAACCTCGTGATTCGTGCAGACACAAATTCGTCGAGGAAAATATTTTAACAGTGATTGCTTTGTTCATTTTGGAATCGGTTTGTCTCATTTACAAAAATATGTCCCTATTCGAGGCTTCGTGCAATTCTTATAACACCCGTTCTACCGAGTTGAAATTGCCAATTCCTTTAACAAATTTGGCCAGGGATTCTATTATTACAATGGGGTCAAGATGTTTAATCACTTGCCCTCAGATATAAGACAGGCAAATTTGACCAACAAAAAGTTTAGAAGAAGAGTAACACATCTGGTGACAAATTTACGTGACAAAATGTGCATATTTGAATATATGTTATATAAGATTTTTGTTTATATTCGTGCTTGGATATATATGTCTGTTTGTTTGGCGTAATAAGTGTGTTCATTTATGTAATATTTTATATAACTGTATATGTTTATATGTGTATTATATAAGTTTTAAATTTTTAAAACTGCACATTTAACCATGTTAATACAAAATTCGACGATGAACTTTATAGTGTATGTTCTAACTTTACTTTTTCGTAGGTGTTTTTATATTTACATTTATATTTATTTATCACAAGCTTTGTCCACAAGATTTATTCTTAATGACAATAAAGTATATTATTATTATTATTATTAATGAGTTTGTTGTTTCTTCAATGTCATCCACGCTCAATTTACAGAGTTCTTCATGACGGCAGACTCCGAAGAATCCGAAAATGGTTGCCACTTTTATCATAAGATATTTGCTTCATTAAAAAATCTGTCAAATTGTTCTCTTGTCAGAATTTTTTCGGACTGTATCCGACACTCTTTTGTTTCAAAAATGCTATCAATTTATGGTAACGTTTTTCTCGATTTTCAATCCAGCTTTTATCATACAGAATTTAGATCACAGCGTTGATGACTTCCATAACTTCGATTTTTCTTCGAAATAAACTAAAAGTACGCTTTCAGTGAACTTGCCTTCAACTTTCTTCATTTGACTCTATTCGATGAATCCATCACAGGCAATTTCAATTGTTCCGTGATTTTCAGGCAACAGATTCCAATTGCTCTGTTTGCAGCTTCTTGAATTTCGGATGAAGAGAGCAATCTAATCAATCAAATTAACTTATTTATTTATATTTAGCAGTTATAGGTACGATCACAAAGAAGCTAGGCACTATTATCAATTTGTGGCCACTAATATTCAATTCAAATTCAAAATTCAAAACATGCTTTATTGTTAAAGATAAAGATCTCATAAACAAAGTCTCAGCAATCAACTAAACCTAAAACTCAAACTTAAACAAAAACAATGGAAAATGCACAGATAAACAGGAACAAATTAAAATCTGTCTTCAAATAATTCTTCACAGAGTAATAAGCTTTAGATAAAAAAGCATTTTTGGCTTCTCTTTTGAAAGTCTTAAAATTATTAGTGTTTTTAATTTAATTTTTTAAACATTTTTTTGCGTTATAAATAAATGATTTTTTTATTTGACTTGTAAATGGAATTGGTAGTGGAATGTTATGACCCTGCCTAGTGTCATGAATAATTATTTGCATTTCTATACTTTTTGAACACAATACACACACTTTCTAAGATATATATAGAAGGAAGGGATAATATATTTTGATTTAGAAATATAGGCCGGCAAGAATCTCTTCTCTTATACCATACATAAACCGGATTGCCTTTTTTTGTAGTAAAAATATGGTAGAAAACAAATATAGGCTACAACCGCCCCCGAATGGAATGTCATATCATAAGTGACTTTCAATTAGTGCGAAATATGCCATTCTAACCGCACCGGACTCTAATTCCCTGGAAAATGTTCTCAACGCAAAGCAGCCCGATGATATTTTTTTGGCAATTTTTTCAATGTTACCATTGAAATCTATGTGTATTCCTAAAAATTTATTCACATTATTGATTTCCACAGTGACAATATATTCATTATTTAAATTATACTTAAAAGTCAAGATATTAGTTACATTAAAAGTCAGCAAATTACTATCACACCACATTTTAATTTTTTTTCTTATTTATGGTGGAGTTAAAGTTTGATACCTCGGAATTGTGCCATCAACATGTGCCAGATCGTTAATAAATAATAAGAACAGAATTGGACCAAGCACAGAACCAGAGATTTCGCCCCCCATTGAGACTCTCTGCTTTCTGCCACTGAGATAAGATCTAAACCAATTTAGTGGAATGCCACAAAAGCCGCAAATTTGGAGCTTTTGTAGCAATATTTCTTGACTCACGCAGTCCAATGCTTTAGTTAAGTCACAAAAAACTGCCGCAGTGGCCTCACCCTCGTTCCAACTCATGTATAAGCATTCTAAGGACTCAAAAAGAGCATCGCTGATGTGTACATCGTTACTAAATCCAAACTGGTTTGGAACCAATATTTTATGCTTTGGTATGAATGACATCATTCTGCTCTTAAGTAGCTTTTCGATTATTTTTGACTGCGTGGGTAGAAGTGATATTGGCCTGAAATTGGAAGGATTGTCAATTTCTCCTCCCTTGTAAATAGGTATGATAATACCTTGCTTTAAAAAATCTGGAAATACTCCATCTGAAAATGATGCATTTATAGCATCAACTAAGGAATTTAAAGCTGTATCATTGAGTTCTAAGAGATAAGTTATCATAGCCTGAGGAATTTTTATTTTTTATATCAAAAATTGCCTCTTTTAGTGCGAGCAAATCAGTAGGATAGAAAAATAATGTTTCTGGTACTAATATTTTATGTAAATAATTTGAATAACTTCCATTAGTTTTTATTTTGGCATATAGATCCCTCCCACAGTAATACTCGTTAAGGTCATTTGGAGACAACTGATTAGCCTTTGGTGTTAGTCTACCGAAGATCATTAATTATTGACCATGTTTCCCTAGACTTATTATTTGAGTTATTTAATTTCTCACTATAGTATAGCTTTTTTGCAGACTTCATTGTCCTGTAAATTTCCCTGTAACGATTAAATTACCCAATAAAAAACTTGTTATCCATAGAAACTTTCTGAGGTAGTGTAATGAGCGCATGTTCCTTGATGTTTTTAAAGCCTTTGTGATCCAATTCTTTTTAGATTTATTTTTAACCTGAACGATGGGAAACAATTTTTAATTGTTTTTACTTGCCATACCATCACGATTATTAGATATTATATTGATGAGAAATCTTCAAACCCTCCAGAAATAATGTTTTTGTTTATTTTTAAATTTTTAGTAAATATTACTGAAAATACAGAATACCGGACTTTATTATCAAGTGCTTTGTTAGCTCAACTGGCTGGAGTATCTTCCTCTTAGTACAGAGATCGTAGATTCGAATCCTGCAAGGAGATAATAAAAAAAATAACCATCAGTAACAGTTGTACAAAATATATTGTATGATAAATTTTTCAAAAGTGTTTTCATTTTATTGGTGGGGTTTCTCCACTCGCTAAGGCTCGTTTCACAATATTCCCCACTCGCATAATAACATTCCACTTTTAACACTTGTATCATAAATTACTATTTTATTTTTATTAGGAAATCTAAAGAGTTGCGTTTGCTTGAAAAAATAAAAAAACATGTGATTTACGTCAAATTATTTTTCCTTTATTATGGTTTGTAAATCATGTATTTTCTTAGTGGTCTTAGTGTATTTTCTTAGTGGTCTTAGTGTATTTTCTTAGTGGTCTTACCAACCTTACCGTTCTTGGGACAGGATTTTTTCCTCAATTGTGTCGAAAAATAATAGATAATAAAAAAAAACGAAGGTAGAAGTCCATTGTGCTCAAAATGGAGTGGATGTTTGAGGAAAAATTAAATGCTCAAAATCATCTCCACGAAAGGTATTTCAAATAGGACATGTTTCGGAGCTTTAAAGCTCTATCTTCAGCTGATACTTAAATCTAAAAATAACTGGAGAAATGAGTTTAACATAACGCTATGAATTTACCGAAGGAGCTAGTTGTAATACTCACATTAGGAGAGGTAACATCTTGAAAATTAGTATATAATGGTAGACAAAACTCATATTGAAAGGCGAATGGGGTAGAAAAATTCAACTCTCTATAGAAGAGGGGTAATAACAATTGGCATGTTGAGTAAATGTTCAATCATCACATTTGACAACAAATTTCGAGGAGATGATTTTCAGCAATTCATTTTTCCTAATAGATACCATATTAAATAAGTAAGTATATTTTTTGTTTTTTCTATGATAAAGGAAATTCTATATATTAAATCGAATGAACGTGTGAGAGTGTGCCTTAAAATTTTCGTTTAAAATTTCCTCTGAATTGAAGATTATCAGTTTGAGGATACTCACCAAAAAAATGCTAGGTATCTGAAAAACAAGGAAGTAGCTAAAAAATTTAAAGATAAACTATTATAAAAAAAACAAAAATAAGATTTCGGTAGTTTTATTGTGTGATTCTAGTGAAAATCGGATTTTCTTTTCGGTGTTTGAAGGGGATGGTGATGTGGCAGTGAAAGATAGCTTGATATGTTAGTTGGAAGGAGAGATATTGGTCCCAAAATTACAAATATGTATTCCTCTTTGGTGTTCATTGTAAATTTTGTGAGAAGTAAAAAATCTGGAAATTTTTTAAATTAACGAAATATATCATTATTGAACGTTGTATATGTTCGTAGTTTTACGCATTTATCCTCAAAACACTACATCTGTACAGTTACAATAAAATCGGGAATCACTATTGGTAATCAAATAACCGTTTTTGTATGACTTGGAGTCATTATTTCACGTCTTATCCATTCCAAATCATTTTTAGCCGTCAATGCTCATCTTTCAAGTTGAAAATAACTTAAAATGGTTATTTTGATTTCTTACAGCATCCATCACATTATTTTTTCCAAATCTCAATATTTAATTTAGTTGGCGTGACAAAAAATGAATCAGAAGATGGTGTAGATCAAAATGTACTATTAAAAAAGTTATATTATTATAAGTTTAGAGGGGTTGCCTTTAATTGATTTGAATCATATCTTCTTGGCAGAAAACAGAGTGTTAAAATTTCCAATGGAAATTCATGCTACTCTGATATCAGTTCAGGAGTACCTCAGGGTTCAGTGCTGGGCCCTGTTTTATTTTTGTTATACCTAAATTAAACATATCACAGGAAAATTCACATATTATTTGCAGTCTATACCGCCCTTTCATGGCATGGAAAAAATGTGGACAGTCTAAAAACCGAGAACTTTAAGAAAAATGAAAAGCAGTGAAAGACTTTCTCATACCAACAGCTCATTATGACCTGCAAGAATACTATAATGAATGAGAATTTTCAAATTATATTGATATTTCATTTCATTGTTATATTTATAAAATATGTTTATTCACCTCATTTCAAAGGAATCAGTGGATCAAAAATTGCACACCACATAAATCAGTTCACACCTATATGTGCATTTCGATAACTATCATCAGTAGATAAACTACACTAAATAAATTGTTGTGTTATTGCAATACATGCCTGGTATTTCTAATTGGGTTATATTATACCAATTACTGTTCCTCAAATCGCTTATGGGATCTCGATGGTTCTATGGGGATTAAAGTAAACAAGGTGGAATACATCAGCCCTTTATTCTCATCAAGTGGATTTTTATTATGGTTTTTTATGAAAAACTATGCTCTCCAGGCAATCTAATTTTCTACTGTCGTTGACCGGTTTGATCATTCTGAATAATGATTTTGTGACCATTATTCACTTTATATTCAATACATGATTCCTTTCAATCGTGCAATATTTCATCTCCATTGTTAATTTTTTTTTTCTCTCTTCATGTTGTTCACAGTTTATTATTGTTGTTTTTGTTAAAGCCATTATTTTATGAATCATGATTCGGAAATTATTACATAAAATGTATATAAATATATAATTTATATCTAAAATTGTGCATTTTTCCCAAAAAAAAAATTGAAATGTCCAAATAATATTTTTTGAAAAACCTATTAGAAATATTGACATTTTTGATAAAATTTTTTTTCCTTTTTTAATTTTTTTAAATTTTAAAAATATAACAAGTTTTTTAGAAAACATATTTTCTTAAAGAATTTCAATACAAATTGTATGCTGATCCGACCATAGTGGAACAACTTATAGCGGACACTACACGGCCAGGCCCGGAGAGAGAGAGAGAGAGGGGGGGGGGGGGCAAATATCCTCGAGAAACATTATAAAAATTATTATTCAATGCCCACACCTAATACCCAAGTGAAGCCAGGCAGCCACAGTCTATGTCTATTAACATCCATTAACCTTCATTTTTGAGAATCGTGAGAGACAGACACGACTTAGTGTGGCAATGCTCTCAATCGAGTCATAATCAGCTAGGCAGCTGAATTTTGAAAAAATAATAGATGTTTATGGACGCCAAAAAGGTCAGAAAAGCGAATTTGTTGCATTCATTTAACTGTTACAAGAGTTTACATTTCAATTTAATATCTGTCAAATAAAGAAAATTTTACAATAAAAACTTTTTAACAATAAATTGATCCGACGAAATGCGGAACTGAAAAGTAAAAAATAAAATAAACCTTTTTAGTCTCAATAACTAAGCTCCTAAAGTAACTAATTTTGAGTCGGCGCCAAATAAACAAGCAAATGAATTAGATAAGGCGTAAAATGATGGCATTCCGATAATTTTTTTGAAGTAATTTAATGATCTTCGTTGATTGTTCGTTTGGCGCCGACTCAAAATTAGTTACTTACATTAGTTTAGGAGCTTAGTTATTGAGACTAAGAAGGTTTATTTTATTTTTTACTTTTCCGTATTTCGTCGGTTTAATTTTTTTTAAAAATTTTTTTAATTTTTTGGAAATTTTTTTTTAAAACCCCCTTATTAACTATTACCAGTTAAATAATATGATTATCTACTTTTACTATTTGTTGTAATATAAATTATTTTTGTTGTTCTGGTTAGTTTATTTCAATACTTTGTATATCATTCCATCTCCCGTAGAATATAAGATTGTGACGGATGTAGAACAAAAATAATGACAATAGCGATCTGTCATTGTCAACTACATATGTGTGCCAATGTTCACAAGTGAAAAATCAATTATCCCCTATTTTTCTACCCGTAAGGGTGGATAATTCCATTCGAAATCCAGATATGATCAACTATGAGGTATACCCTATCTAATAAAAAAAGAATCATCCAAATCGAAGAACCCAGTACAAAGTTATGCCTGATAGAATCGGTTAACGGACCAGAATTCAGAGGGTGAGTGATCAATATCCTTCATTTTGCTACCCTTAGGGGTGGATTTCATCTTTTAAATTCAAATGGGACCAACTTCGAAGTACACCCTATCCACTGAAAAAAGAATTATCGGAATCGGACGTCTCAGTAAAAAGGTATGCGTGATCATACATAAAAAAAAATATATATAGGCGTCGACTAGAAAACCTCCTCCTTTTTGGTTTCGTCGGTTAAAAATTGCTTTTTTAACCCATCGACGCAAACAGAAGGGTGTATAAATTCAACCTGTATATCTGTGTGTATGTGTACATGTGGCATTGTAGCTCACAAACGGATGAGCCGATTTTGTTTTCGTTTTTTTGTTTTGAGAGTGTTCTTAGCTATGATTCAAGAAAATCTGTTCAGCCGTTTGAAGATCATCAGCTCTTTTCTAGTTGATTAAGGGATGTGAGCAACTTCCACAGGTCTGATCGATTCGAATGTTACTTCAATGATCTTACAAGAACATGGTAACCTTGACCTGTTGCTGCAGCATCACTTGAAATCTATAGGATACCCAAATCCTCACCAACTTACAGCAGAGGTAGCGTGTTTGGACTCATTGGAATGGTCTCAATAAATAGGTGGTGATCAGGGTCTGATGGTGGAGCTGGAAAGAGAAATGAGTATGAATTGGTGAGGGATTCTGAGCTATTTTCACTCATTGAATCGATATGAAATTTTGGTATACGATGTAATACCGTTTGTGGCGAATTAGAGTATGAATGTGTAAGTAAAGTGAATGCAAATCTTGCAACTGTAATAATATTTAAGAAAATACAGCCATTGTCAGAATACGGAAATTTCAGCGAGGCAAGATCTTGTGTCGCAATTTCGTGTTTTGTCCCGGAAAGTATTTGTGTGAATGTGGGGATACAGTGTGGATCGTAGCGTGTCTACTAGTAATAAGTTCAAAAAGCATGAAATAAAACCTGTTTCATCTTTAGTTCATTCTACTACTTTCAAAATTTTAAAAATCCCGACCCAAAAAAACCTCTAAAGAGTAAAAAATAATATGTATTGGCACTTTAAGTTTAATATGAGTAGTGATATTTCGATCCCAGCGTCTTCGCGTCGGGGGCCCACTAAGTAAATAACATAAGAACAGAATTCAACCAAAAATGATAAAGTATGTAATTTGAATACAGGTAAGCTACCTAGGCAACGTAGGTAAATATCAAAACAATAAATTCGGAGGATAGCGACGACGCTTGGATCAAAATTTTACTACTTAAATTAAACTTCAATAGCCATTTGCATCAAACTTCAAACAGTATAGATCATAAATTTTCGAAAATTGTGTTGCATTGCACACACAGTGTGGTTTTTGGTACTCACAAAAAAAGAACAGTTCATTTCGCCAGTCAAAATAGACCGCCAATTCACAATAATTACAAACATTTCTTTAGCACTGCCGGATGTTGAGGCATCCAGTAAAGACTAAATATAAAAATTTGCACACTCATCCGGTAACCGGAAATTACTCAAATTCCATAAAACGTTAATTAGCAATATCTCCTTGAACAAAATTGCAAACATTGTGCAAATTGCAGGTATATTCCCTAACTTCTTATCTACATCCCTTGTAAAATTTGCACACGCAATTTTCAACCGGAAGTACGAATAATCCTTGATTACGTTGTAATCAGCGCTAATTCTGGTTACAAAATTGCACACATTGTGCAAATTTGTGGTAAAATCATGGTTCCGTCACCCCTAAAATGCTTTAAATTTGCAAACTTTTAATGTTTACGGAACATCCAAAAATTATGGATAACGCTAAAAACAGTGTCAGGGGTAAAGTTTTAAGGGTCACGAAATTGTAAACAATGTTTTCGTGCTGTGCAAACTTTGGTGAATTGAGTTTGCACCTTTTTCAGTATCGCGGAAGATGGCGGAAATGAACATTATTGTTAGAAGCAATTTTCGGAAATGCCACAAAATTCCAAACTTTGTGCATTTTCTTCTTGAAATTCTGCCATGGCAAAGAAGTCTACGTATAAATTTGCAACCCTATAAAATGTGGGGAAAACCGGGCAATATAATATTATCAATTTAGTCGACTTTCGCGGATGACACAAAATTCCAAACATTGTGCAATTTTTTCTCAAAGGTTCTGGAATGGCAAACAAGTCTACTTATAAATTTGCAACCCCATAAACCGTCGGGAAAACAGTGCAATGTAATATTGTCAATTGAGTCGATTTCCGCGGATGACACAAAATTCCAAACTTTGTGTAATTTTTTCTTTTTCAAAGTTCTGGAGAAGCGAACAAGTTGACGTAGCAGGGCAATGGAATATTATCAATTAAGGTGATTTTCGCGAAATGTTCATCTTTTTGCAATTTTCGCTCAATAATTGAACCCGATCTGGTGGAATCGGCTTTTATTATCAGATGATAATAATTCAAGGACCAAATTACCGAAGCCGGTAATTTTTTCGTCCTTTTAAGCGAATTGTCAAGTTATATCGTCATTTTCATGATACCCGATAGTGAAATTAGACGATTCCACCGAATGGTTATATCAGATGATAACACTGTATAGTTCCAACACATAGTTTTACTTGATGGTTTTCTATCTGAAAATACCATTAATAAGACATAATTGTCTACTACTATTTAGTATTTGTAGGTACAGATAATCATTCAGTAGATATTACGTAATGAAATCATTCAGTACAATTATTTGATATTACCATTTGGTAAAATCATGTAAATAGCCATATGCCAGTCTGAGTTATAATTTCACTGTACATTTAATTTTTCCGGAAAAAATTTTCAGAACGTCTGAATTCTATGATTTATAACATTTTTTGCAAATATTGTCCGGTTTTTTCAATAAAACCATAGAGTTTATATTAGAGAATACTGTACTTCGAATTATTTTACATTTTACGAGATGTATTCCATAATGCTCTGAAAAACATATGATAGGCGAGATCACAAACTCACAAATTTGCTTGAAGTTGAGATATAGTGATAAATATTATGTATGCATAGTTTTTCCTAGAGGAATATTCTATTTCCCGGCTTTCCCGACATTTTATAGGATTGCAAATTTATACGTAGACTTGTTTGCCATAGCAGAACTTTAAGAAAAAAATGCACAAAACTTGGAATTTTGTGGCATTTGCGAACATTGTTTCTAACAATAATGTTCATTTCCGCCATCTTCCGGGATACTGAAAAAGGTGCAAACTCAATTGGCGACTTAAAATTATGCCACCAAAGTTTGCAAAGCCGAAAACATTGTTTGCAATATCGTGGCCCTTGAAACTTTGCCCCTGAGACTGTTTTTAGCTTTATCCATAATTTTTTATTTTTCGTTCACATGACAAGTTTGCAAATTTAAAGCATTTTAGGGGTGACGGAACCATGATTTTACCACAAATTTGCACAATGTTTGCAATTTTGTAACCAGAACTAGCGCTAATTACAAGTAATCAAGGAGTATTCGTATTTCCGGTTGAAAATTGCGTGTGCAAATTTTACAAAGGATGTAGAAAAGAAGTTAGGGAATATATACCTGTAATTTGCACAATGTTTGAAATTTTGTCCAAGGAGATATTGCTAATTAACGTTTTATGCGAATTTGGGTAATTTCCGGTCACCGGATGAGTGTGCATATTTTTATATTTAGTCTTTACTGGATGCCTCAACATACGGCGGTGCTAAAGAAATGTTTGTAGTTATTGTGAATTGGCGGTCTATCTTGACTGGCCTAATATTCTTAATGGATATTCATTCCACCACTAAGCCAACGACTTCAGATGGATTAAATTTGAAAAAAAAAATATTGGTTTAGTCCATCCAATGTTTCTATAGGGAGCAAATAAAAACTCACTTCGCTAACACGAGCGTATATGCGAAGAAACGGAACGAAAAATAAACTGTTCTACTCGTAAACATTCGCCGTCGGCAAAAGGTAGATCAAAAGAGCCGATAGTCAACGTGGACTTGAGTGACTGCTGACTGTTCTACAACCGATTCGTCTGGGCCAATCAAATCGGACATCAATGCTTGCAGGTGTGGCTATACGATGGGGGGTCATAAATCACGCGTTATATTTGTGTTTTAATAGCTCTGAAAGATTAAAAACCAGTAGCGTATGTGGTCTTGGTGTGTGCCGATCGAAATACGTTTTAGGATATTCTAGTTTTGTAGGATATTCAATATTTCTTTCTCAATGTATTTTTATAAATAAAAGCTTGTCTTTAATTTTTTTTCATTTTTCATTATTTATGAAGTATTTTTAAAATCTTAAAATATCTAAATAAAATTAGTTATCTCCGCCACTGCTGCTCACAGGATTTCGCCGCAAGACTTTTTTATGCTTCTGCAATTGATATTGGGAAAACTATATAAATAAAAAGGGCGTAGGGGCCTGGCTGCATGTTCTGTCCCAGGCCCAATGCTGGCTCTCTCCGGTCCTGTATACACGGCTTACTGTAAGCACCCTTATGCAGGCACATGGCACGAGTCCAATGTCTCCAGAATATCCACCAAAATCCCTTATATTATAAGTGGAAAAGCATTCGCCCTGTTCTATGAGCAAGAGGACAGCAAATCACACCTTTAGTTTACCTTTATTATTTTTATCAGTATTGTTACTATAATAAAATACATTTTAAAATTAATTGTTTGTTATATTCAGTTATTTGACAACTAAGCAAGTATTGATTATTTATTATCATCATTTATTATTGTTATTATTATGTACGATATTTTAATCATCTTAATTATCTACTGATTCTAGTCTGCATTGCGAAATGATGTATATGTAGTCATTTAGTTTTGAATTTTAATTTGTAAATTTTATCTCCAATTATACGTACCTAAGTGCTAATGTTACAAATGAAATATGTATACAAATATTTGTTGTGACATGTTCTACATCCCTTTATGTGGATTTTTATGGAACTAATAAACTCTATCTATCTATATTGAACACTGGAAGAACATGGGAACTACTGGGATTATTTTGCTGAATATTTTCCACACTAATAATTTTATTTATCTTAAGCTTCCTGGATAAATTTGTTGGCCTATAATAATGAACGAAGTTTTGCATATTTAGATATATCCACATCATGTCTAATTGCAAGGGTTGCCTTCAACATTGAATAGTTCGCCCACAAAGTTGAAGATTTCATCTTGGAACCAAGCTCCAAATATGCCATTACAATTTTTTCTGAGAAAGAACTTGCATCATAAAACGGCTGAATGCAAAGTTATATTTTTCTCTGGATTTTGTAGGCAACAAATCCAATGAGGCGGTATTTACTGCCTCCGTGAGTTCTGGGGGGTTCCAGAAATGGAACAGTCATCATCACTAATCATTTTAGACTATACTTTTCTTTTTAGAACGTTCGAAAACGCGGAAAACACTTTGGGAAAACGCCAAAAATCTTTTCGCGTGTCAAGTTGGACAATTCAATATTACTTTTATTTCCATAGTTACAACAAATATTTCATGGCATCCTTTAAATTTGTGAATAAAATGAATAATGTTTATTTCAAAATTTTAACAAGTTGATAATTGTAACAATTTGTCCTTTGAAAAATTTTCGATTTTGCGAAAAATAGTATGTTACACCGTAACAGTTTAAGTTCAAGCTCAGTTTAGGATATGTTTCCAAAATGAAAAACAGTACATGTGTCCGAAATGCATATTCATTTACCTGTGTAATAGTTTATATGTTCGCTAAATACCTACCTAACTAAAGATTAGTAAGCAATATTAATTTCATTGAGAGCAAGTGGGTCGATTTTTGTGTATACCTCGTAAGAAAAGCCACATTCCCGTTGTGTTCAGATTTTCCTACTAGGTATACGATACTATTTTCTATGATATCGAATGAAAGCCAGATGAAAAATTATTTCAATAATCTGTGAATAATTTATTGATTTGTTTTCCAATTTGGTTCTTCCATAAAACCCATATGGGGGAAGTTGTCACTAAAAATCGCAAGATTATTTTCATGCTACAGATCCCCTAATGGATATGGCACCCCCTTGAAGTGCGATGGATACGACCGCCCCTGCCTAACCCCTACGGCGGCCACGACAGGGTACTGTTCAAGAATTAAATTAACAATTCAGTTATGCAAATAAGAATTCGACTCGCTAATTGTTAGTTAATTCACTTGATTCACAACCCTGGAGAATAAACAAACGCTGGTCTACCTCCCACGTAGGTAAAGTTTTGTACATCGATCACTTTCTCGAATATGTTTTTCGACAATCAACACAAAAACAAGTTCCAAATAAAATTAGGTATCATAAATATTTCATTTTTAATGCATAAATCCGACTTCACATGACTATTTACAAAAAAAACTTTTCAGCTGGTTTTGTTTCCACGGATATTTACAATTATTTTCACGCATTCTCTAGACGAATAGGTATACATATTTATGTATCATTTATGTACAGAAAATATGAAATTATAATGTATGCTCAATATATTTTTGATGATATACTTAATTTGTTTTCTTTCTATTATTATCTACTGAAGCTCCACCAAGTGGGTCAAACTTACATCACAAGTCATATGATTCACTACGTCATTTACAGCTGACCTTCGCTTTCATCTCATCAGACATTCTACATTGTAAGTTGAAAGGCCACCTATTTCAAATGGTTTGTAACACTTTCGATAACAATAAAACTGCATCAGTAAAAAATATTTATTGTTACATTATGGGAGAACAACCAATTGTGATAAAAACACAAATTAATTCTGAGACTGATACACTTCAGGATCGTCTCAATAGTTTCCTATTTTTCTACACATTTTTACATTTCTTCGACCCACAAATGTTCGCAAAATGGTCGATCGAAATACGTGGAACTTTAGCACTTGGAACGAGAGAACTCCGCTTTCCAGTACACGAGACGAATATAAAATTTTGAGTGAGTGATAGACAAGAGTTCTATACTGATTGAAGATTGAATACGAAAGGAAAACGCAGCGCAGCATGATACTTTACGCGTGCGCAATACAATATATCGTTCATGGGCGTTGGCTACTGTCTAACTTTACGGTAACGTGAATCGTTGAAAAATTAAATGTTGCTGGATTAATAAAAAATACATACATTCGAAATTATAGCTTCGATGTAGACTCACAGTAAATCGTTTGTAAAACCAAATTGATTAGATTAAACTGTACACATATTGAGGACCAATATCTTGCTAAAAATTGTTATTGTTGCATGGACGCGTTCTCTGGTATTGATCGTATTTTGTAGTGTCTCCTTTTCACTCGAGGTCTCTCAAAATGTGATCGGTAAGCGCAGATGCACCAAGATTTTTGGGCACTGCGCGTGCCGCAACCAATGCCTTAAGTTTTTCCATAAACACCGTCCACATCCTCAAAATAATTAACCAATTCATGGAATAGGTACAGTTCTAGTGAAGGCTTCATAGGGTTCAGTGGTTGGAACATCTTATTCAGTAACTGGATATTCCATGTTAAAAATTCAAGGCTAGTCCATACTCATCCGAATAAAGGATATTTTTTACGATGTGCAAATGGGAAAGAAACCGCCACATGAACGTTTATACTTATACGGCAACAAAAATGCGAAAAACTATGAATAATATTTTTCGATATTTGGTGTTGATGTTTGTCATTGTTTTCATTTCAAATAGCGGTATTTATTACGAAGACATGCTCTTTTATTTTTGTTTGCAGTAATAAGTACCTACCTACTTCCTAAAATTCGTCGGGAGTCAGTAAATTTAACAAATTCTCCATAAATAACGTAAACATAGAAACTGAAGACTCAAGTTGATTATTGGTAAAGAGTCGAAGGTATAGTACAGACTACAAACTGATCTAAATTTCTTCGAAACTTGGGTTTTCGGCAAAGAGAATGATCAATGAAAGAAAACCTCGATCAGCTCTAGCCAATCAGGAATCATTCAGCTCAAACGCGTCATAGTGACCCTGAGGACATGAGACTCATGTGGAAGACGGCCATGACATACACGCTTACGTCACGATATTTTTTTGGCCCCTTGCCTTATGGGGAATGAGATCTCCTTGTCAGATTAGTGTTTATTTTCTTTCAGTTTTCGGGATGTCACAACCGTTATATATATCTTCCTGATGCTTTTACAAGAAGAGTGTTTTCAGACTACGCGGAACGCGAATTTTGGAAATGTCAAATCAGAGTATACGAGACTTGCGTCTCCATTGCAGCGCCACCAAGGCGGCGGATGGCACAAAAT
This sequence comes from Gonioctena quinquepunctata, assembly GCA_018342105.1. Classification (NCBI taxonomy): domain Eukaryota; kingdom Metazoa; phylum Arthropoda; class Insecta; order Coleoptera; family Chrysomelidae; genus Gonioctena; species Gonioctena quinquepunctata. Next base: position 10,843 of record JAFIRS010003971.1, on the reverse strand, counting down.
TTATTGACCCTTGACACAAAAAATAACGTGGTTGGAATACAAAGAGAGTAAACGTTATATGAATAGGAGGTACTAATAAGCTCTAGCCAATCAGAATCTTGTTGCAATTACCCGTCATAGTGACGTACATGGACATGAGTGCAGGTGGCCACGTAACATACAGAGTGGTCCAATATACATTCAAGAGCCTGTAACTCACATATACCAGAATGCGAAGGGCGCTAGTCCGCCACTGTCCAGAGAGAATGGTGGCCATGACATGTCCATATACTATGACTCACAAATGATCTTTCATCTCTTTCTATTAGTGTCACCATTGTCTTATGGAGAATAGACTCTCCTATTCAGATAACGTTTACTTTCTTTGGTTGGAATAGGGTAATGTTAGAAAAAATATATTTCGGATTAGTTCCCGTGAATGAAATTTCCGTACAAGGTGCTTTCGAAAGTAAGGGTGCTGAATTGTTTGAAAGTAACCATGTATATAATGTTTTGGAAAGGCAAAGTCCAAATGAAACGTGTTCTGTGATCGAGGCCAAAGTGATTCCGCAAATGAACGTTACCAAATCGCCGTATGGCGCTTCAATAGAAGTGAGTTATGTTCTTCTAAAAAATTCAAAAATGGATTAGATTACATGCATATAAAATTATATGTCGAAAAATAAACTACGACTTGAAGTAATTTTCAATTTTGTTTTGCAGGTAGATAACAATCTGAACGTGATTAAAATTTCATGTACATGTAAAGCGGAAGTCGTAGGAATTGCAAAGATGCTATAGCTGTCATTCGTGGTGTAAATTCAACAGATTTTGAAAATCAATGGGGGAAAACCGCAGAAAGAAAAATTGCAATTTGTGTCTTGTGCCACCACATAAATAAAATAAACATAAACCCAAACACTAGCGCTAACTGTGGTTGTTTCATGAATATATATTGATAGAAAATACTATTTCTTATAACCCAAAATAAATGTAACCTCATTTCCAATGTGGTTTCCGTAAAAATTGAAAATACAATGATAATAATATTAGTGCAACCATTGTCTGTATCTTTAGACAATGAAAAAAACGAAGACGTAAAATTATAGTTGACAGTTCGAAGCATCTAGCGGTGAAAGTTTGAACTGTGTGAAGTAACGATGCATACGTGCATCAGAGGCGCTAGGAGCATTATGAAAAACATTAAACATTTTTTCAATTTCCAAGTTTGTTACTGAACTTTCTACGTGGTAATCTCCATGTGCAAATAAGAATATTTTAGAAAAACGGCACATGCGTGTTCCCTATTAAACAAGTCGCAAAACTGAAGTTTTTTTTAGTGAATTGTTAATAATCGTAATACTAGTACTATATGTAATATAAAACGATTTTTTCATGATATCCTCCACATCACAATCAGCAGATTCAGATAATTTTGTAATTTGAAGGAAAATAGGTGTAAATTGGCGTTTAAATAGAATAAAACTATATTCAAAGTTTTAAATATTTAATCAATATTGAAAGATTATTAAAATAAAATAAGACATAACATCCTCATATACTCCCTAATTATGGAATTGAAATTTTGAAACTTGCAACATTATCAGAGATTCTAGAGTTTAATAATTCACTGAAGTTCTACCTGCATAACCACACTGTACGGCTTGGGGCAAAAAGGACTATCTACTTTTACGAAAAATAATATCAAGGGGCCAGATGAGCATCGAATAAACTAGACCTAGAAATTTTGGAAATCGAGTACCAATAGTGACTTGATGACCAGTTCAATACAAATCATCTATTTGTTTTATTGAAGATTACACAGATTCTGTTTAACTACTTATTGGTATATCCTTGAAACCCTCATTTTTTTCTATCTGCTCTGCTTACTCAACATGAAACACTGTGATTGTAAAGTTAGGTTGGGTTCTTTTCGAGTGGGGCGATCTTATTGATCTGAGGGCGATAACCACTCCTTCTAATTTAAAGAGTTCATCGTCAAGTCCCGCACTTCTGACGAAGTTGATACCTTTTCCATGATCCACACGGTAGAATCTTGTTTGTTCCAAACCCTTGCATCTGCACAAGATGAGCTCTGCTGTTTCTTCCTCGTCTTGGCCAAAGCGACACCGTGTGCTCTGTGCAAGTCCGATTTTTTTAAGTCTGATAATACTTCTTTGGCTATGCTCTTTGATATCCTGAAGACAGGCTCTGGTTCTGTGATCTCCTTCACAGTGCCTCCTTTAGCCAGAAGGTCGGCTTTCTCATTTCCTTCAAAGCCTTTTTGTCTAGGGACCCATAGAGTTATTCTGTTGTCCCTGCATGTGCTTGAAGGGCCTTTATGCAGTTGCATATACTAATCTGGGTTCTGTCCAACTTTCCAGATGATCGATTTATTTTTACTGTTTCTGTTCAGACTGTAGTGTTAGTAGTCTTTTGTTTAACTCAATATAAATTTTCATCGAGCTTCGGCCGCAATAATTTAAAAAAAGTCCTTTTATAATATCAATTATTAAATCTGAAATCAGTAAACTAGAATTCTAGGTAGTTTGTGACAATTTATTTCGATCTTTTGTCATAATTCTACCAGGCATTGAAAGGCCCCTTTCTGATTCAATCATTTCAATTATATTATATTCGCCAAAAAAAGTTGATGAATCAAATTCATATGGTATGATATCATACATGTCTTGACATTTTTTATTTTGATTGATGAAATCACTTGAAAACCGTTTTTATATGAAACACATTCTACAAAGTGGTTTTTGAAGTTATGACGAAAAAAATCTTTCTGATTCTTGCACATGCAAATTCTTGAGAAAAATCATGTACAAAGATTTCTTGATAAGTGCCAGAAGGCTTCATATTTTCAGCTTTGAAGAATTCAGGTGCAACACTCTTCTTTCTTATGAATTTCAACTATAACTGCATATTGCTGACTTCAACTGCTCTTAGAATAACTGTATAAGAAGTACACTGATTGATAAAAAACCTTTTTAAAGATAAGCTCTAATTCAAATGCCCTAAAAAGTATAAAATAATTGCTTTGGATGTGCGACATAGGTTATTCCGTGAGTTATAGATTCAAGAGTTTGTTGCGCAAAGTTTTCAGGTCGAATACAAAGCGACAAGCTTTTGAATCTACAACTCTCGGAATAACCTACGTCACACATCCAAAGCAATTATTTTATTTTGTGCCTTTTAGAAAGTATGACTTAATCAATGCATTTTTGTTTAGTCTACTCGAGAAGTGAGTTTCCTGCGAAAAATAGTTACAAGTCTCCACAAAATATGTGCAATAGATCATTCGATTTGAGATGCAATTCTGTTTTTGTTATTTTCTGCTGACAAAAAGTGCAAAAAGAAGGGTTCAGTTTTTTGGGAATAACTCAAAAACTATAAGCGATAGCGGAAATCAAAAAAAAATGTTTTTGAAGAGGAGAAAATGTCCAATAAAAAAGTATCGACCCTGGAACTCTGTCTCCATTATTTATAATTTTAATTTAACGCTGAAAATAGGGCTCCGCGCAACCGCTATGGCATGCGCGCGCCGTCCTTAAAGATAAAAGAATTTTTTTATAGTATTAAATATCGATTTAAAAATTTGAATAAATCATGGTGTGTTTCTAACACTTGAAAGAATATGGTCCCGTTGGAAAAAAAATTAAGTATATTTTTCAACAAGTTAGGCATTCGTTAATTAGTCCTTTTATTCAGACCACGGTTTAAATAATAACTCTAAAAATTGTTCGCGCCTTGAAGCCCTCCTTATTTATATACTTAACAAGATCACGTTATAAAAGTTTTTAAAAGTTGTTTATTTTGTTTATAATTTTTTAAAGTTAACAAAAAAATAAAAATTGAAAAAATGTTTTATCTAAATGTTTTGCCATTGCTGTTTTTAAATTAAACAAAGGCAAATAATAACATTCAAAAAAAAAATTACATTTGTTTATAAATTGTTTATGAACAAATTGATTAGTTTAATATTAAAAAAAAATCATGCCATTTCGTTGTTTAGAGTATATGATTTAAAAAAAAATCTTCAACAATTTTTTTTTATTATTATTTATAATCGTTTTTTCCATTTAAATAAGTATTTAAAAAAAATTTTTTTTTAATCTCAGTTGGCATTCATCAATAGATTAACAAAAAATAAATTATAAAAAATTTAATTGTTTTTTAAAAAATTTAATTTTAAAAAAAAAAAGTTTTTGCCATTTTGTTTCTAAAAATATAATGATAATAATAATAATAGAAAAAAAAATCCATTATTCAAATAATTAATTAGGATTTTTTTTTCTTTAAAAATCATAATTGGCATTTCTCAATAAAAAAAACAAAAAATAATATATTAAAAACTTAATTGTTTAAGTTAGCAATTTGTTAAACAAACTCCAAATCTCATAGTATTTTTTTTCTGAAACTACTAAAAATTACAAAAACAACCACATGCAACAAAGTGTCGAAACATTTTTTTGTCATTTTTTATAGATTTTTCTAAAATGTTATTAAACAAAACTCACATTTAACAACTAAATTTTTCCTCGACGTTAATGATATTAATTCAGAGAATAATAATGTACAAATAGGTTGGGGTAATATTATTTAATAATGAATAATATTTTTATAAAGAGTTTTATTGATTACAGAATAAAATTTATTTATTTTCTGTTCCTGCGTTTTTTCGAAGGCTGGCAGTCCGATGTCGATGGTTGTTGATCTGTCGGTATTTCTTCCAATTGTTCGTCAGCGTCACGAACAGTTTCAGCATCGTAATCTACATCATCATCACAACCATCACCGAAAATACCCGGGATCACGAAGATATCCAAGCTTAACTATATATTCACTTTCAACCGTCTCCTCCTCAGCATGTTCCAATTCTACTAGATTAATTATCATCATCTTCATTATTTTTCCCCACAATGTCAGCTGTATTGAAACAAGTCTCTCCTAGACAATTTTTGCAGCTTCTTGAACACAGTAGCCCAGCCTCTTTACATCAACATTTTTTGCCGCAATTTGTGGTGGTACAAGTGCAATAGGTCTTCAGTCTTTTTCCAGCCCCAGTCCTCCGGATTCAAAGTATTCCCAAGCTTCGTGGGATGTACATAAAATTACTAAAACAATTGGAGTGATATCGAGCATATGCATCAACTGAAGACGGCATTGATTTAATAATGGAAGTAACTTTTGCTCCTAGTTCATCATGATGATCTGCAGCAACTTTCAAAATTTTATCCTTCATGTCTGCTGAATTGACACATTTCGCTGTAGAAGATTTCATCCAATTCTTTTGACAAAATAAGCATGGGGGTTCGAAATCAAATACTTCAGTGGAGCTAGCTCGAGAGGAGCGACAAGGAGCTGGCGAATCAACATCTTCCGGAATCTTGAAGGATCCAGTATAAATTACATCATTTGTGGAAGAGGATTTCAGATTTTTTCTCAAGCAATTTCCACTTGTTATCGTTATATCCCTTACTATGACGAATTAATGTTTGAATACCGGCTTTCTTTACAGCTTTAGTTTTCTCACACACAAAACATAACCTCGTAATATCCATGGTTACAATGAAAAATAAGAAAAAAAAATTTACAGAAATAATGTCTTCGGAACAAATCAATCCAAATACCTAATAAATAATTTTACGGTAAAAGTTAAATACAACCGCACATACACAAGGACACAAGGTTTACTACGAAAGACTAGCTTTCTTGATAGAAGGGACTATGACACACTAAACATGACAGATACATACTTGATTGAAAGTTTATTTAAGAGAGCAATAATGCTCTATAAAATCATCTTGAATGTTGATAACTATCTTTTTTGATGGTTTAAAAGTTACAGTGGTTTGTTACTTAAAAAATCAAGTGGCCACTGCAACTTTTATATTCCGTAATTTTAGAAAAAATCTATAAAAAATGTAAAAAAAAGTTTCGACACTTTGTTGCACATCGTTGTTTCTGTAATTTTTAGTAGTTTCAAAAAAAAAAAGATTTGGAATTTGTTTATAACAAATTGTTAACTTAATAAACAATTCAATTATCAATAATTTATTTTTTGTTAATCTATTCAGAAATGCCAACTATGATTTTTAAAGAAAAAAAAATCTCAAATAATCATTTAAATAATGAATATATGAAAAAAATTATTAAAAAAATTGTTAAAGATTTTTTTTAAATCATTATATTCTCTAAACAACGAAATGGCATGATTTTTTTTTAAATATTAAACTAATCAATTTGTTCATAAACAATTTATAAACAAATGTAATTTTTCTTCCAAATGTTATTAAATGCCTTCGTTTGATGCAAAAACAGCAATGGCAAAACATTTGGATAAAAAAAAATTTTACATTTTTTTAATTTTGAATTTTTTGTTAACTTTTAAAATCATAAAAAACAATTGATTTGTTGAAAATATAAACAGGATGTTCATAAAATCAGATGTGGAATCATCTGCGACTGAAAGATAAACTTTAGTCACTATCTTCCATCGTCAAGATAACCTCTTGTGGGGTATTCATGTTGAAAAGGGAAACATTCTCAATTGAATATTGATAGAAAGATTTTTCTGTGAATTGAAAAATCCACGATTAAAATTAAGTTATTTTTTGTGAATGTCTAACATAAAACAACTACTTCCCCGGCTAAAATCTTTCTATCAATATTCAATTGAGAATGTTTCCCTTTTCAACATAAAAAACAACTTATAAAAACTTTTATAACGTGATCTTGTTAAGTATATATATAAGGAGGGCTTCAACGCGTGAACAATTTTTAGAGCTGTTATTTATACATTTATGCCATTTTTTATGAAAACCGTGATCCGAATAATAAGGACTAATTAACAAATGCCTAACTTGTTGAAAAATATACCTAATTTTTTTTTCCAACGGGACCTTGTTCTTTCAAGCGTTAGAAATACACGATTTATTAAAATTTTTAAATCGATATTTAATACTATAAAAAAATTATTTTATGTGGTCTTTAGAGACGGCGCCGCGCATGCCGTAGCGGTCGTGCGGAGCCCTATTTTCAGCGTTAAATTAAAATTATATATAATGGAGAGACAGAGTTCCGGGAGTCAGAACTTTAGTATTGGAAATTTTCTCCTCTTCAAGAATCTTTTTTTTTTATTTTCTCTATCGCTTATACTTTTTGAGTTATTCCCAAAAAACTGAACCCTTCTTTTTGTTTTTGTTGTTTGTTAATAACAATTGCAATTTTTGTCAGCAGAAAACAACAAAAAAATGTCTTCCTCAGAATTGCATCCCAAATCGAATGAGCTATTGCTCATATTTTTTGGAGACTTGTAACTATTTTTCGCAGGAAACTCACTTCTTGACTAAACTAGTTAAAGAATCGTTATCATGCAGTCTTTTTCCTGTAAGTTCTGAGCTATCTAGTTCTTCAATGAGGAGACCATCTAAAGATTAACTCATTCGCCATTCAATTTATGAATCTTGACTTAAAATCAATAATCTTTGACTAAAATAATAATCTACGACCCCAAAAATCCCCACATACCAATTTTGAATCGAATCGGACCATAAAAACACAAATCTCGTCCGCCATTTTTTTTTCACTAACAAATATTCCATAATGCATTGTCATGGAAACTATGAACACCTGCCAAATTTCACATTAACCAGACAACTAGAAGTGGGTCAAATTTAACTTGTTGATTACACACATCGGGACAGGTAAAAGTAAATAAAAGCTTGTAAAAATACGCCAGAGTTTTAGGGTATTCCATTCTACTGTGCATCCCAAATAGTCAGGAATAATATTTCGAGGAAATATGAAATAAAAACGCCAATCAATACTTTTTTCTGTTCATTTATTAATCTTTGAAACAAAAATGTATGTCAATCATAATATGACGTTTTATTTACAAAATGATTTCATACACACTTTTTACAACAGAGAAATGTGTTTTTTCCGCATACATCACCTTCAAATCTCCATCGATTTCATAATCATGACAAACTGAAGTCAGGAAAGCAACAACTTTAATAACAAAACAAATATGTTTGATTAAGTTTTGTTCAAGTGTACGAGTTAGATTTGATCGAGAGATCCCACAAAAAAATTATTGTTCAATTTCAATTTTGTAATCTTGTGTTGATATTTTTCCAAATTTCACATACAATACTAACTTTTGGGAATTTTCAGACAGTTCTCAATTTTGTGTAAAATGAGTAATTTGAAAATCAAAATGAAGAAAGCCAAAAATTACCATGTAAAATATTTGATGAGTGAAAAGCAAATTGCTCGATTTACCATCCAATATTTCTCTCATTTCAGAATCATTAAGCTCTCGATATAATCAACCCAATTAGATAGTCTCAGACTTGTAAACCCAAGGCAACACAAGGAGTTTTTGTTGTTTCTCGACTGACTAGCTCTTTCCTTCGTGTTACATTGAAATTTTGAACAGAATACTACCGTTCAGTTCAAATTAAATGGTTTAAAAACCGGGAATGTTTCTCGTTGGCAACTTATGGTGGATTTTCTTTTCAAGAATGAAGCAAGCAACCAAATCTTAAAAGATATATTTTGAATTAAATACGCATATCTCAAGATTGTAATAAACCAACAAAAATGTAATCAACGATATATCATTAATAGTATGTTTTATCTTGAAAATTCAAGTGCTTCCTTCTAAGAAAAATCCAATTGAGAGTTTTCAAGTTTAAAATCAGTTCTGTTGTTTACAAAATAATGATACATTTCTTTCAACATTGTACCCTATTATATTCATATTATCATTCGATTTTTTCTCAAATGGTAACCATTACCTTAAGTTAAACACCAAAAGGAACAAAAAATCTCTTAGTACGACACCAAACAAAAAACTAAAAATTGTTCTTCCGAAAACTAAAATTTGAAATTCAATAAAATGCCCCATTTTCTAAGACGACAGACGATTTTAATCACAAGCACAATTTCTTGAAACTACCGGCAAAGTAATGGAACCATTTTTACGAGAGGATGTCGAAACACATATGGCCACTAATCTCGATTTTACAAAACGAAAATTTATTGAGAACATTTCTCACACCCTCTCTCTGCAATCAAAAAAGTCTTGCAATAAATTCAGACAATACTAATACTATCACAATGTCTATGTAACTTTTGTGTTTGAAATATATACAAAACGTTACAAATTTATAGCATGAATTCATTGGAATGAGTTTTTCAACTGGTTAGTTTGTTTTTTTTTTGAGAAAAATTGACAAGTCATCTAAGACGAATAAATAGTTTTGAGACATTCAAAGTTTTTTTTTCACTAAAAATACAATGGAGTCGTTGAATCAGATATAACCTGCAATAAAGAAATCATAAGTTACTGTGTGTCATTCACAAAAATTATAGAAAACAATATTTAAATTCTCAGTAAAGAAATCACCAGTTATGGCCATTACCAAATAGAAAGAAATGGGGCGAATCTCTTTCAACACAATTTACGATTTATATTCTGCTCTTATCAAGGGCTCTGACAAACTTATGGCATGTTTACACAACATTACCTAATGTCCTGTTTATGCTATTATTAGTCAAGTTCTTAGTGGTGAAACTCTAGCAGAAAGTTATTGAGAGATACAAATCACACAATCTGGAACCGAAAAATATTTTGTGATGAGTGTATAATGCCATTTTATTACAGTGATTTAAAATTAAAAAAAAAAAAAAATAATTTGAAAACATGTTTTGTTCTTTGTAAAATTCGGCAAAATTTTGGGTGAACTACTTTGGCAATTGCCGATTGCAATAAACATTTAACTCGACATTTGAATAATGTAGAATGTTGAGCTGATTGTGTGGTAAATGTATACATTGCAGGCTGCCTGGGATAAGATATTCAATTTTAAAGCGAAGAAACCAACTAACCTTGTTATATCCAAACTGGTGATAAAGTCAGAATTAATAATAATTCATTTTTTTTCCACTTGGCAATTACATTTCATATTGTATGGGAATCGTCAATAGTAACCTACAAAACTAAAAGGACATATATTCCTCTAGACTGTAAAAACAGTTACATAGGAGAAAGTCTTTCAATAATTTCTTAAACATAGCCAAAGTTTTACAATTCTTTATAGTGGTTGGCAATAAGTTGAAAATTCTGGGGGCCATGAGGTTAGGAGTATTGTAAGCTGGTTTGCCATTACCAAATGGGACATATATGTCATTTTTGCGTCTAGTATTCACATTATGTATTGCTTTATTGGAAACAAATCTTTTGTCAACATTTTTATAGACATACAAACAACATTCAAATATAAAAAGACAAGGTAACTATAAAATATTATAATTAATAAATACGTTTCGGCAAGATTCACTTACAGGAATACCTAGCATTGCTCAGTAATCGACTTTTTTGAGCTACAAAGACATCTTTCCAGTGGGAGGATAAGCCCCAGAAACACAGGCCATACCTAAGTCTGGAGTTAACCTGATAATACAATGTCCAAAACTTGTTTAAAATTTCTCATTTGATAGGATATTGTGTTTTTTTTATTAAAAGTTCGCAATGGTTATGCCATCCCAAACATTTGTCAATGGCGAGACCCAAGAACTTGGTGCCTTTGTTTTCTGCGTTGACTGGATCAGAGTATTCATTTGCCCGAAAGCTAATGGTGTCACAACTCTTCTGATGATTGTGAAAACGAATTGAAACCGTTTTACTTGCGTTCAAGTAAAGATTGTTTGATGCAAGCCACCCATTTAACACGTTGACTGCCAACTACGAGATAACTCGTAGATTGCGTTCTTGGCCTTTTTTTCCTTTTTAAATGCTAGGACGCCGACTACGAGTTATCTCGTACTATGTTTACTTACCATTTTT